>VDFB02281492.1:443104728-443118368 GCA_007258455.2 Sequoia sempervirens
AATTAATGTTATTTAAGGAAAAAATATATATATACATGGATTCTTCAATTACCTCTTTATATAACTCTATATGACTCTCAAACATCAAAATTTGATTGAAAATCCTAAACAATTTAATTCATCTATCTACAATAGAATATCACTACAATTTGAAAATAGCATTTACTTGAATATTTGACTTGCAACTTTGGTGTCATGTTTCTATCACTAGTTTTAGGTTTTTAAATTGCAATGGATCTAGCTTACAAAAACCTAATAAACATAACATACACAATATATGAAGATTGAAGATGGAAAGAGGGAAAGAAGGAGGGAGTGGGAGAGAGATATGGGGTAGAGGGTTAAACATAGAGGGTAGAGGGTTTAAGGGTTTATAGTTTAAGGGTATGGAGGGGAGAGTGATAGAGGGAGTGAGTGAGTGAGAGAAAGACCTAAGAGAGGGAGAAGGGGTAGGAGGGCGAGACTTGAGATAGAGTGAATGAGTGAGAGAGAGAGACCTCAGAGAGGGAGTGGTCTCCCAGGAGGAGAGACCTTGAGAGAGAGAGAGGGAGGAGGGAGAGAGATAGAGGAGGGAGGGTTAATGGCAGAGGGTAGATGGTTTAATTAAGGGTTTAAGGTTAAGGTGGAGGGATAGAGATAGAGGGAGGGATGGAGCGAGAGAGAGACCCAAGGGGAGGGAGAGGTAGGACATTGGAAGATACTTGAGAGAGAGAGAGAGGGAGGGAGGGAGAGAAAGACCTAAGAGAGGGTGTGTGAGTGAGTGAGAGAAAGACTCCAAGAGAGGGAGAAGGGGTAGGAGGGAGAGACTTGGAGAGAGAGACCTAAGAGAGAGAGGGGTAGGAAGGAGAGATTTGAGAGAGAGAGAGGGTAGAGGGTTTAAGGGTCAGCTTCTAAGGGTTAAGGGCTAAGGGTTTAGGTTTAGGTTATGGGTAGTGATGGAACTTCAAAGTTTTAAGTCTCGAAAGTGTTCTATTTATAAAACAGCCATATGGACTAATAGTTAAATTAATAAAAATATATTTGTTATTATGTCAACAAATAATGATTTTTAAAATACAACCTGCATATTGTGAACAAAATGGACCAATAGTTGAACACTATAACTTCTTGAAAATCCTTCACATTTAATGGGAAAATACATGTTATTTATTGTGCTCACCTTTTATATTTGTAATAGGAGAAACTATTAATATAAAATTATCCAATGCTTGTACTGATGGAACTTCAAATTTTTTTCCTAATGTTTCACTCATGCCCTACCTTATGTCACTGGTCTTTCATGGTGTTGGAAAATTTCTTAGGGCTGGGGTTTTAGCTTTGTCTTCATCTTTGGCCTCGTGGACGCCATTAAAATATTTCATTTCATTTATTAAACCCTTGTGTTTACGTAATGCCTTGGTCAGGATCTATTTCACCGTTACCCTTTTTTAAGGGTTTTAAAAACATCTTATGCCCATCGTTCCATCTAGGCCTGGTCCCTTTGGTCTTAATATTTTATTTCCTCCGCGGGTTTTATTTTCCTAAGTCCTAGTTGGCCCTATGCTGAATGGTTTTAAAAAAACTTATGTCGTTTTCTATCTACCTAGTAATGTCCCCTTGCCCTTTAGTGAATGTTTTATTTTTCAGAAGGATGAAATTCACACTACCATCAATCAAAATTCCTTCAAGATCAATGGTTGTCCGCCATCTCGTGATCGGGAATTGTAGGATGGCGATATCATAGGTGGGCGACACGTGTCCCATCTATAGATCAAATTTGCGCGACTATTCATCAACTGTCCTTTGATCTGAGTCGTTCCCTGCCATCCCGCAATGGTGCTTTGGTTGATTGCAAAATCACGGGCAACTGCCACGTGGACTATACAAGGTGGGGCCTAAGGAAATTTTCCATCCACCTAGTAATGTCCCCTTTCCCTTTAATGAATGTTTTATTTTTTAGAAGGATGAAATTTGTGCTATCGTCGATCAAAATTCCTTCAAGATCAACGGTTGCCGCTATCCCATGATCGAGAATTGTAGGATGGCGATATCGCGGGTAGGCGAAACGTGTCCCATCTGGGGATCAAATTTGCACAACTGTTCATCAACTATCCTTTGGAGAAGGGTGTCAGCGAGATCTTTATGTCTCACTGACCAGCAATAGGGAGAAAGCATATCGGTGAGAGATTTTGACTTCGGGGTGAAGTCTCAATGACTTCATTATGTCTCACCGATTACCACGGACCAGGTTAACACTTCGGCAAGAGTTGTATCTTCAGTATGTGATCTTGCTGAAAGCCTCATGTCTCACCGACCACCAATAAAGATATACCTTTCGGTGAGAAACTATTGCAGTGGAGAGATGTCTCGACGAAATCTTGAAGTCTCGCCGACAAGGCACCAAAAGAAGGTTTATCGATGAGAGGTCTTGTAGTCTTGCCAACCTATTTTGTCACGGTGACCAAAAAGGTGAACCTATAGAGATTCCTCGGTGAAAAAAAAGGTGACTATAGGACATCTTCTCGATAAGAGGATGTTATAGTGACACTTGTCAGATGAAAGGATGCATATCAGTGTGACTAAAGGGAGGTCTTGGTGACAACATGGGCCGACAAAAGGTTGTTCTTTCAGCATAATGTCTGGCTGAATGAAGGAAGTCACTCCAAGGAAGGTTTGTCTTCAGGGAGAGTGATTCACCTTCGGCATGAAGTATGGCCAACATTTTGAGGTCCCGGTGACATGAAGGAGATATCACCATAAGTCTTTCCAAAAAAGGTTCCCCAAGGGTTTTCGGGGAAGATTTAGACTCTCACCAGGAGGTCTCGACAACTAAGAAGTGTCACACCAATAGGGTATCCCCTCAGGGAGAAGAAAGATGTGCGCCAAGAGGTCTGGCAGAAGTTCGAGGGTCTCGTTGACATGAAATTTGAGTTCAGCGAGATGGGTTTGTTTTGCAGAGATATCTCCCCGACAGTTGGGGGTTTTTCCGAAGGGTTTCCCTTTTGGTATAATGTCTTGCTGAAGAGCGAAGGTCATGCCGAAGCAAAAGGAGCTTGATGAGAACAAGAGGAAATCAGGGAGACTTCAAATGAATGACCGCTGAGGGACATCAGCACAGTTGAGACCCAACTACAAAGACCTTGGGAGCTAAGGCATCCATGTGTTGTCTTTCTCTTTCAGGAGAATCAAAGTAGCAATATTTTGTTTGCATGTTTTTGTGCTAAGACACACGTCAACACTTACTAACATCATTAAAAGGCAAGTTTATAATTATAAAAATTTAACATTAGAATTATTTAACATTTGAAATATAAAATTTAAATATTATATTATAATAGTTTATAATTTACTTATATAGTATTTTGGATAATAGAAACAATTTTGATTGATTTAATATTTTCTCAGTTCATTAAGACTTAAACATTATAAATAAGTAATTCTATATCTTTAATCAATATTAGGCACTCAAAAACAATGAATTAATACGAACATCTTTAGATTTTTGGCATAACTTAAACATGTTAAAAAATTTAATGTATGTTTATAAAATATAATATACATTTTTAAATAAAAGATTCTAAAAGATTTCATTATATATGTATATTTAAAGATCCATATAATTATCTTTTTAACTATGAAATTAAATATGACACTTCATATATACCTTTTATCTTATTCTTATCTCTTTAACACCTTTTGGTATCCCATTAATTTGTTTTCTATAAGTACTATGTTGTATACCTTTTATATGGAAGGTAGTGTTTTTTCTCATGGAGCTAATAAGTTTTAATAATTTTAGTCATCTTTAAATATTTTTATTTTTGTATAAAGATAGGTATATTTAGACTTTTGATGGCCTATGTACAATTATGCATATTCTTTTATTTATTATATTTTTCGCAATATCATGTTATTCTTGATTAATCACATTATTTGTTTGTCATTTTTATTTGTTTTGTTGAAAAATATTTTATCTTTACTTTACATCTATGATAATTTCAAAATTATCAAATTTAAAAATTATAAATAAAGACTTATTTTTATTAATCTCTTGAAGTACGTAGGTCCTAATCTTTTGTAGATTAATAACTATCTAAATAGCTATTTCTTTCCATTATTTCTATAAATGTGTCTCATGTATCTATTGAAATTTATGAGATGTCTATGTAATTCTTAGCACAACACTCTTAGAGATTAGGATTTATTTTCACATTTATCTATTTTCTTATTGTTCCTATTAGTGGCTAATTAAATACTCATTGAAATCCTACAAAGAGCTTCGGTCCTTCAATCTCAAAGCTTGTCTAATTTCTTGATGAGAATCATTCACATTGATTCCCAATATTGTGCTCCTTGCATGATACATTTATAAAATGCACTTGGTAATTCAGTATGTGTTTGAAATATTAGAGTAACAACAAATGGTTCTTTTCATTTTTGGCACATGATTGGCCATTTTTACTGTGTTAAATTTTTATTTTCACTTTTCTTTTCATGGTTTTCATGTTGTCAAATTTTCATACATTTCTTAGTCTTTCAAAAAAAAAATAATGAAGGTTCTATTAGTGTCCCCAATCTTGCTAAATATCATGTATAGAGAAAGTACAATTTATAAACTACCAATTATAGAGTATAACAAAAAACTGAATTTAAAAACTACTACATAGAAACAAGGTTTAGAATAATTCAAAATAGAGATACCATTCTCCTACAAATACTATGTATAGAAACCCTATGTAGCCACACTTTCACCCTCAAAATCAATAGAATAAATTCTCATACATTGTTTCTATAATGAATTTAGAGAATAAATTATAAGATTTAAATTCAATAATGAATTTAGAAAATATTAAATCAATCAAAATTGTTTCTATTATCTAAAATACTATAATTCAAAATCTTAAGCCCAATCTTAAGCCTAACAATAACCCTAAGTGAACACTTATCCTAATTCAACCTTAACCCTGATTTATCCCAAACCATAACCTTAACCCTAACCCTAATTGAGCACTAACCCTAATTAAACTCTAGCCCTGATTGAAATCTAACCCTAATTAAACTCTAGCCGTAATTGAATCCCAACCCTAACCCTATTTGTTCCTAACCCTAGTATCTCACAAATACAGGATCAAGACCTTGCCAACTCTGGTAAACCTTATTGGATAGTGATAAAAGCTACCTTATCTTTCATTAAGGTATCAAAATTTTGTTACACAACATGCCCCTTGAAAATCGGAGATAGGCACTGCAAAAAGAAGGTAAACACTAATGAAAATGGTCAGTGGTATTGTGGAAGATGTGATAAAACTCTCCCTAAATGTGATTATAAATATATACTTCAATGTAAAGTGGAAGATCATACTTCATTCACTTGGATTACAACTTTTGAAGAAGTGGCAAAAGAAATTATGGGTGTAACAACAAAATAATTGAACATTTTGAAGCATGAAAAACAAGATGATGTTAATTTTTCACACATTATACAAAAGGTCCTTTTCAACAGATATATCTAAGTTAGTTAATGCCATTTTTTCATGATATACTTCTTTGATGTTGTCAATACTAAATCTAATGATTGATGAACATTTTTGCTTTTAAATTTATTGTTCTTGGTTGATTTTTGTTATAGACAAGTTGGTATGATTTCAAATTTCAATGTGTACCCTTATATATGGGAATTGAGATAAAAAATGACACAAACAATAATGAAATCAAATTGATTTCTTTCCAAATTCATATTCATGAAAATGTAAGCATTTTTTCAAGTCAATAGGCATCTTGATAAAGATAACTCTCGGCATGTTTTACATATATTATTAATTAATATAGGTATGCTAGTTAATTAAATTATTAACTATATTTTATTTGTATTATATATTTAATTTTTAAACGATGTAAAAATCTTAATACTAAATATATAGGAAAATGGTTAAAAAATTACATATTTTTCAAAAAATAAAATATTAATATCTTCTCTACTTATCTCTCTCTCTCTATATCTCTATCTATTTTTATCCCTTTGCCTCTCTCATTCTATATTCACTCTACCTCTATCTATAGGGAGAGATACAAAGGTGAAGCATTGGACCTCTCCCAAAGATCCACCAATCTCAACACTACTCCCAATTATTTTGAGCATTTACATATTGTATGCTAGATTAGGAGGCATGTGTCAAAGCTCATATTTATTGATGCAAAATAGGTCCAAAGTCACAAATTTGATGTAGAGTTAGTTATAGTTTTGTAGAAAATTTCAAGTGCCACATAGAGCAAAGATATTCCAGTTTTTTATATCATCATGTCATCAAATTTGGCACTTCATCAAGATTTGTATCTTCATCAATATTAACAAAAGCAAAGGTATGTACTTGAATCCCTTGCATTTAAATTTTTCTATATATATAAATATTTTAATATTTTCCCTCAAATCCATAATATATATTAGTGTGTATTTATTTATTGCAATAAACAATTAACCTAAGTAACACATTAAGAATTATAAGGATTTGTGCTTGGAAAAAATGCATAACAAATTTTTTTGTTGGATGTTGTGTTGTATAGTTTAGAAAAACTCAAAATATGAATAGGATTTTAAGGCCATATATTATGGTAGCTTAAAATACAAAAGAAGGAAGGAAATCTATTATCAATTTTAATCTACAATTTAATACCATATGAAAAATAACATGTAGTATTATCTACAACTAATTCTTGATATATTAATTTTATAAAATACACTTACCATACTAAACTTCTCCCAAGAAAGAAACCCTAAGTGAACATTAATTGATTCCTAATTGTAGATTCATAACTCTAATCATAACCCTAATTGAACCCTAATTGTAGATTCATAACTCTAATCATAACCCTAAGGGAACACTTATTGAACAAGAGGTCCTAATTGTACCATAACCCTAACTTTGAACTATAGTTGAACTCTAATCCTAACCCTAACACTAATTCTTATCCTAATTGAACCTTAACCCCAATCCTAATCTTAACCTTGACCCTATTTGAACTCTTATTGAATTCATAACCTTAATTAAACCCCAACCTCATCCTCAATCCTAACCCAAATTGAACATTAATTGAACCCTAAACCTAACCCTAAGTGAACACTCATCCTAATTGAACTCTTAAATTTTTAGTTGAAAATATTAAAGTGCCTTAGATTTTCCCATTCATCATCATCATTTATCATTCAATTCCTAATAGAACTCCAAAAATTTATACTTTTATAATGTTTTAATACACACCTAATATTAAGGGTTTAGATTTTAAGGGTTAAGGGTTTAGGGTTAAGGGGAGAGAGATAGAGGGAGTGAGTGAGTGACCCATTTACATATTATTCTTTTATTCTTCGTTAGTTAAATATTTAGTTACCCATTTACTGTTAGCAGAAATGACCCAAGAATTTAATAGAATAGACTACTCATATAATACCTTGCATTATGGAGCTCAATTCTCTGATATATTACTACTTATCAAATCATTTGTAAATAATTGTAAACTTATGACTCCATTTAAGAATTTAATTGATTTTCTTGAATCAAAGCAAAAACATAGGGACTCAATTGAACAAATTCTCAAAAGAAGAATGACAACTTCATTAACATTTCATTCAAAATTCACTCAAATCCACATAAGGAGAAAATATATTAGAATTATATGTTTATTCATGCTTATAAGTCATATCTGCATATAATTTAAGATAATTTGCATATATTTATCCAAAACTCAAAATAGGCTATCTATTCTATTCCGTCCGCTTGGGGTTTTAATAGCCAATGGCACCACAGATATCACTTCCTCATCAGAGGACAAATATCTTTCTACCCATATATTCAACTCAAAACCTAGCTAGAGCTTTCATCCGTTCGCTCCCTACAAATGAGCCTTGAATTCCCTTTTATATGACAAGAGAGCAACAAGCTTCGAGCTCAAATGTAATTTCCCCACAAATTTTAATTTGAACAAAATCTCCATTGAATTTGACTTTCATTACAAAACTTCCCACACGTTGAATCTACAAAACATATATAGTGCATGAACTAGGGTAGTGTAAAAGAATAGGGAACAAAAATTGTCATCAAAATCCCCTTGTCGCTATCCACGCAAAAAAACCAGGCAACCAAATTGCCACAAAGGCACCACAACAACTTCTTATTTACTCGCCACCCTACCCTTACCAACACTCAAACCTTGGTATACACGCCTGCTTCTAGTTGTTGCCCAATACGGTAGACCCTCAGCTTCCTCTTCTTTCTTGTGCTTTCCCAATACAGTTATAGTCCGTCCGCTTGGGGTTTTAATGGTTGATGTTCCCACACATATCATTTCCTCATCAGAGGGCACACTGTGATTGAAGCGACTTAAATACCAATAGTAGTCTGAGTCGTCTCGGTTACATCATCAGAAGTGTTGCTTGTAAGGTCAATGGGCAAGTGTTGGCCGCATCTAGAGCACACTGACTGCTTTCTTTTGTCATCTACCAATTGAGCATCAATGTCCTGGAATTCCAACCTTCTACTGAAACCAAAGCAGTAGAAGGTTGCAATTCCAGGATGTTGCTACTCAACCAAAGCACCTTCCTAAGTAGCAGGATTGAGCTTTTGTGAGCTCAAATGAATAGACCTCCTTACTGACTTATTCATTTTCTCTTCTCAGACAAGCACTCAAACTTGATTAGACTCAGCCCAAAAAGTGCTCTTACTGCTACAAGAATGACACTATTAGTAGTTAATTCCTCTTGTATTTATTGTGCGAGGTAATGGAAACCTTCATCAATGCTTAGTAAATATGCATGTGCAAACATGGCAATTTGTCAGCGTATGTACTGTCACCGTTTAACTAGAGTTGTATAAGAATCCAAAGATCACCCTTCATGATTGCCAACAACAACATCTTCACACAAATTGAGATTGACGTGACTACACAAGCAAGGAATAATTCATTAATGCTTCACCAACCTTCATCTTCCTCATGCGAGCTAGCAGGGAACAACAGAGATTTACATTAGCTTCTGATCTTGGTTGTCAATTTAAAACCACGAGTTATGAGCTCAATAGTGGAGATTGGGCCCCACATTCCATATAGGACATACATTTGCCTTTTGCTAACCTCGCGCCAAATAACAGGGCGACACCTTAGGTCTGTGAGTTGGCGGGGTATGATCGAGATCTTCTCCCATATCTTCGAATCTGGAAAACCTACACATTGCACGGTTAGTATTTAATGAAAGGATTTGGCTAAGATGTCGGCGACATGACCACTGGAGTTAATGGCTTAGGCTTATGTCACTGGATTAAAATTAAAACCCAACTTTGATTTTAATAATTTATTTCCTCCGTAGGGTTTTATTTCCTAAGTCTCGGTTGGCCCCGTTAAATTCTTATCCCAACCCTAACAAAGAACAAATGATTAACGGCACCCGCTATCCCATGATCGAGGATTACAGGGATCACGATATCATGGGTGGGTGCCACGTGCCCTTCCTGAAGGATGAAATCTGCGTGACCATTGATGAGTTGTCTCTTCAAGATTGATGGTGCCGCCATCCCGTGATTAGGAATTTTGGGATCTCAATGTCACAGGTGCCTGCCACGTGTCTCATCCAATGAAGCCTAAGGAGTGAAGAAAGCATTTGTTGGTTTTAAATGTATTATGGGGTAGATTACTAATGTGCTTGTAAGATGCACATGTTTTATTTTAACATAGATGTTATGAATTTAAGGGAAAAGCTGGTTGATAGTTAAAGGGACGGCGACCATTTTTGAAGGAGCAGGATTTATGGTAAAAAGATCGACGGTGCCTGCCATCCCGTGATGGTAAATCAAAGGATTGTGATATTGCGGGCAACCACCATGTGGCATTCCTTCATGACGTATGACATAGTGGGCCCCTTTATTTCCGTGTTGGCGATTATGTCAGCCTATTTTGAAGATGGTCGTCGATGAATTGATCAAACTAAAGGATCAAAGGCTCAAATTTAAATATGTATCAAATTATGGTTGGAGCCCTACGTGCAGCTAGTGAGTGGGCTTTAGTGGCAGATGAGACATCTACTAGCAGGATTTGATCAACATAAAATCAATTTACTCATCTCATTTGTATCACAAAGCATCCAAGTATTTTGTGAAAATAGTTTTAGAGCCAAAGGTGAAATTGCGAGCAGCTGCAGCCAGAAATTGGAGTTTGTGCGAAAAAATCCGTGAGTTAATTTTCTCTGTTTCCCAGTTATTCTACACCTAAATTTGGGAAAGGGGGGTCTACTATGCTTGTCACTAATTTCATTAAAATATTTTGTTAGCGCTATTGTTTAATCATAAATTGTGAGGAATTATGGTATTTTTACTTTGTAATTTCCTATCTCTGCTTAGTCATAGCCACTTGAAGTGTAAAATTGTAGTGATTCCCCAGTTTGTCTAAAATGACGCCAACCAAGCAGTACTCTAGCCATATTGAGTATTTGAAAAGAAACTTGTATGATGATTTCCTAGATCAATTTCCATTATCAAAAAATGAGTGAAGGAAAGGTTTGGTATTGATGCGAGGGAAAATCCTAGGGGAGGGGTTGGTGTGTAATAATCCCAACATTGCTAATGCTAGGGTTCCACTCACATGCTTAGAAATGTTCAAATTATGGTATGGACAGAGGAATTTGCCTCATCCTTTTTCAAATGCATGGATGTACGACATAAGAAAGATGGTTGTTCCAAATGTGTTCCTTGATGTGGACTTACTTAGAGTAGTGCCCAAAAGATATGACCTTATCACATGGGTAATCAGAGATAATGATGGAGGGGTTCTATTAGAAATTAATAGAGATGTTATCCAACAGACTTTTGATTTGAGTGAGCCAAGTGATGACTTGGTTCCTATTAATCTTGAAGAAATGAAGCAGGAGTATACAAAATTGAAATATCTTTTTAGGGTTAAGTTGCTTCCACCTCATCTGGTTAAGGCAGGGGGTTCACAATTTCACATCAGCCCTAGTGATCAGGAACCCTTCAGATTGAATTGTTTTGGAAAGCCTTTCCTGGCTACTTTCTATTCACTATGTTAGATTTTGGGTTTCAGCCCTGGTGCAGTAATGTCGATTGCATACATGTTCATGGGGGTGTAAATACAACACCCTAACTTCTCTATAACATATGACTTTTCTTATTTTTTGGTGAAGAGGATAGATGAAGGACTGCCGAAGCTGCAAAATGGTGATACTAGTACTCAATTATTTTGGTATTCCATGTTGATGCATATGTTCTTGTTTAGGAAGGTTGATTTCTTTGCTGAGAAGATGAACTTAAGACAATCAGTTAATGGAGAAAGATTGTCAGTACAGATATGGGCTATAGATTTGTCCTGTAATAAGGAAAGCACCAGTTATGTGCAATTTTTATAATTGTTTTGCTGCAATATTGAGGGCTAGATTGATGGTAAATGTACCTAGGATCCCTCAGGAAGTGCATGATTTCCTTAGGCCAAAGCAGAGGAAACTAGAATTGAGGGTTTTACATAACTAGGGTGACATTATCCCATATCC
Source organism: Sequoia sempervirens (assembly GCA_007258455.2). NCBI lineage: Eukaryota > Viridiplantae > Streptophyta > Pinopsida > Cupressales > Cupressaceae > Sequoia > Sequoia sempervirens. Next base: position 443,116,250 of record VDFB02281492.1, read on the forward strand.
AGTCAGCATTGTCCTAAGAATATATGGATTTCAAGGAACCCCTCACATAATGCCATACAATGTGCCACCAAGACTAGGGTTTGTAGAAGTTATGTGGTAGATGGGGTGTATTCATGAAGATAACCTAACTGGAAAGGGGAAGGGAACATTATTCCCTGATTATACAGTAGTGTCTGACTTTACATTTTCAAAGGGAGGTTGGACACATTTTGACAAATTATTTATTGATTACCATTTGAGATTTGGTTGAAGGCAACAACATGATCCTGAAGGTTTCTTTGCTCTTTTCAGACAAAGAATAAAAGGTGGAAAATTTGCACATGAGTTCAATTTCCCTGAGGACCTGATCAGGAATGAATTTGATTTAAATAGACAGGAATTGAACAAGGAAAGTGGATAGCTTATAGTAAGCTACAAGATATTGTGCATGAAATGGATCCGACATATGATCCATTGATGGAATTCACTCCATACCACAAGAGAATTAATTTTTTAATGAAGAATTCATGGAGATAATGGACACCTTGACAACCAAAAAGATAAATTTAAGGCTAAGTTTGGATATGCAAGGACAAAGTGATATGCCAATTGAAACAAGGATGCAAGATGTCGCCTCACAAAGGCTGCCCATCTATAGGAGTGAAAAGGGATACTTGAAGTGCTGATGAGGAAGAAGTAGACAGAAAAGGGAAGAAAATAATGAAGGTGCTCACTCCACTGTGCCAAAAAATTCAAAAGTACTTAGTCAAGCCAAATCATTGAATTAAAATCTTCACCAGAGCGCAGTCCCCCATCACCACCACCTGAGCCAAGCCCCAAGAGGCAAAGAACTGATCACCTACTTGAGGATCTCACACATGAAATTATTTTTACTAATCAAGACATGTAGGTTGGTATGCCATCCCCTCCTAGGTTAGCTGAATTGGTTCTATCTGATTTGGATATGAAGGGTAAGAGTGTGCGTGATGCAAGAATGGAGGCTTGCAAGGAGTTCTTAGATGACAATGCATTTGTGGTAAAGACTCATGTATTCTTGCAATTGGCATGGAGGATGAAATTTGAGGAATATCAAAATAAATGCAAGGAGAGAAGAGAACTAAGGCCTGACAGGTCAGATCAGGAGAATGATGAAGTGAAAGTTGAACTAATGGAAGAGTTCAAAAACATCACTCATGAAGAAGGAATACAACTAGTGAATTAGGCTAGTGTTTTGATTTTTCCTGAATGGGACATCCCAGATGTAGTGGCTTTCAATGCCATTATGAAGTCCAAGAATCCTTTTCAGGATTCTAAAGAAGAAGTTAAGGCAGGATTACAACACTCTTCCTTTAGTGAAGACTATGAGACCTTGGCAATTTGGGCATTGGATCCACAAGGAAGAAAGCCATACATTGTTGATATTAATCCAAATTTCAAAGGAGGATTAATAATAAAGAGGGCATCAGAGACTAAAAAAACCGAAGCCACTAGTTTAACTGTGAATGTGGCCAAGTTGTCCCAAAAGACTGCTGAAAGGGAGGAGGCTAAAAGAAAGAGCCTAATGGAGAAGTATAACATTTTAATTGAAGAATATAGTAAAATGCAATAGAGGAATGTTGAACTGCAAACTGAAGTAGAAAGGTTCGAGTATAGAAATACTGGGGAAACATCCAATGCTCCAGGAACTAGCACATCACCTCCCATAGCAGGGTCAATGCCTCCTGCTTCTCTAAATTTTTCTACACTAGGGTCTCCCATTCAAAATCCTGCTCTTACCCCTCCTCTAGAACAAGTTGATGAAGAAACAGAGTGCTCTGTTGATCCAACAAAGAGGTAGCTCATCAAGAAAATTGATCAATTACAGACATCACTAAGGGTAAAAGAGGAGGGTTTTCTTTCAAAAAAAAAAGAAATTGTTACTCTTCTTTTGGAGCATTTAAATGAAAAGGTGGATAATAAACTACCCTCTATACATTCTTTGTATTATTTTCTATTTGAAGCAATAAATAATATTGATAGGAATAAGGAGATAGTGATTCCAATAATTCAAAATTGGATCCCTGGGGAAAATAATCTAGATGTTATGAATAAAGCCTCAAGGTTTGATAAAAATAACAGGCCCCAATCATTGAAGCCTACT
>VDFB02281492.1:443118468-443297726 GCA_007258455.2 Sequoia sempervirens
TAGATGATGATGATGTAGGAGTTAATGTTCATGAAGATGACATCTGTGTGGATGATGACATTATCAAAACTAATATCGATGACGATGATAATGATATGACCAATCCTTACAATGTCGAATCTAGATCGGATGATACAGACAAAGAGTTGGATGAAGAAGAAGATCAATGACATTGAAATGTATAAGTTATGCGATTATAGTATCTATTTGATACTAATTTCTTGATAGAATTATATTTGACTTATGTGGTTACATAATTAATTCATGCTATTTTTAATTTTTATTCCATTACATAATTAATTTAATGATGTACTTTTTAATGTTTGAAAGGTAAAAAAATTAAAACATTTCAATAGTGATGTTAACAACCTTGAAATTAGTGTGTTTTATGTTTCATCTGATCATAAAAGATTAAAAAGTCAGTTGTAGAGGTGGTTGTTCAGTGGTTGATGTGTATGTTGGTTCTTTTTACAATGTAACCGGGTTTGTCTTCTAATATACCTATGGAATTTCCAATTCTAATCGAAGGCAACTCGAAGAACCTATACCAACTGACGAGGACTTTAAAAGCCTCGTGTTAGCTCTCAAAAATGCAGGTAAGAATACCTCAAGAGGTTTCCAATCTTTTGGAACTCTTTAGGGTAATAGACAAATCCAAATGGTTTAAGCTTTCTACTCTTTAGGTGCTGCTAGACCGAGGCGGGTGTACCTATGTGAAGTGGGCAGACTTGAATTTTGATCTTCTCTCTTGCAGTGATTTGTCCACGATGGCAGATGGAAGTGGAAAAATGAAAACAAATTTGGTATAGATCATATAGCAATATTCAAAACTAAATCCTAATATGCTCAGTTAACAGATGTAAAGAAAAATGAATGAATCTTAATGATGAAAATGCAGAGACTAGTGCCTTATTGGGTATGCGGAGTCAAGAGAAATCTGAAACAAGTACTTCGTTCTGGTAGAAATTCAAGTTGTTTAGCATTTGATTTATTTTATAACTTTTATAAACATGCAAGGTTATGATTACCGTGTTCTTCTTAGTGATCCAATTAACATTCTCTAATTACTACGATCAATTAAAGGGTTTAATCTTTTATGGAAAGAACCAATCAATTGACCATACAGATGCAGCAAATGTGCACTGACAAACTGAATGTAAACTTGTTACACCAATTTAAATAACCAAAAAACACCATATTGGAGACAACTTTAATAATACTTTCAACAAACACCATAAACAATTGATACCAAAAACAACTGTACCATATTATTAGATTTCAATTGATATCTCCATGATTCAAAACATGCAACATTGTCTCATATTGGAAAAACATTTTATTACACTCTATATTTTCTATCCTCTAACCTATTCTACTTATCGCTCCTTCATTTCATTTTCAAAATGGATATTTATACATTGAGAATACGAAAGGATGCGTCCTTTCGAAAATCAAAATGTCACATGTTTACAAAACAAAAGATTAGAGGAAAATTAAGCTCTATTAAGCCACAAGTGATTTTTAGCAAGATGATCCAAATAATCTCGACGCTCATATGTATCCGCATCTCCAACCGCATTCCAGATCGTGATTTCCATCTTTATCATCTTCTCATTTTGCTCGCTCACTTCTTCTAACATTGTATTCTCCATAGAAGCTATCCTCATGACTTCATTTAACAATTATTCACTTTCATTCTTCCATCTAGCAGCTTCTTTAAGTTCCCCTTTTTCATTAGAGAATGCAATCAATGTTTTCTTGGCAACATTTATCAAACCCTGTTCGTCCCCTTGCAACTCATTGTAGAAGTTTCAATGTCGATTTATAATATGATTTGCAGCTTCAATTGTTGCACTATTAGAAGCATCTCTTTGATCTATCTCATGAAACTTCTCCATAATCCGTCCATCCATCCTTTCATGCTCCTTTAATGCAACAAGAGTATGTGAATGTTTTCCCCAAAGTTTATTCAACCAAGGTGTTAAACTATCCCGCCTTTTCTTGATTATTGCAACAATTGCATCATGCTTTCCTTGGGAATAAGCACTTGATCCAACCCAATGATCCTTTTTCTGAGAGCTGTGTCCTTGAGTGAGCATCCTGGGTGTCTTCATTGTAACACCAACTAAATCCTTTAGTCTGTCATTTTCTCTTAACATTCTTTCATTATTTTCTTTGTACATCTCCCTTTCCTTTATCAACATATGAATTTGGGCCTTGTTTAGCTTTGCAATATTCACTTCAATTTCTGTAGTAGCCACGCAATTAGCTTCCCCAACCTTTAGGTTCATGACATGGCCAAATTCCTTTTCAATGTCAATGACCACTAATTTCTTGTGGGGTGGGTATAAGGCCTAGATCATCAATGACCATTCATGAGTATTATATTTTGATCCAGCATACACCTCTATTACACTTTCTTTGTCAAGCTTATGTGTAGCATTGATGTCCCTCAAGAAACTATCAAAAACAAGGGCTGAATTGAGATCTAGCCTGGGAAAGATCATGACACCAGCATCTTGCAACATTTTCCTCCCCTTTTTAGGGGTCATATTTGTCATTTCATCATCCATACATTTCCTCAATTCATTTAGCAATTGTTCTTCATTTCCTACAGTGACATCATCAACCTTTTCTCTTATTTCCTTCCCCTTCTATTTATACAAAAATGCTTTGAATTCTAGGGAGTTTATGAACTCATCATCTGAAACAAATGATCTATACTCAATATGCCTTGCATCTGCATCACCACTCTCAACAATCAGCTCTCTAGTTGGGCAAACATACTGCTGAGTTCTCAATCTAGATACCTTTTCTGGTTGTCTTTGTGGCACATTATCTTGTGGTGTCTCTTCCCCTAAAGACAATTGCTCTGCATCATGCATCCCTTGGTTATATTTTTTAACCACCATCTCAGGTTCATCTTCCTCCAGATTCTAAATCATATCATCAAAGGGATAGGGCACATGCTGATACTTTCGAAAGTGTATCTTCTCTTTGGCAGAATTGATATATCCTTCTGGGTCAAAGCTCTTCCTTGGTGATCCTCTCTTCATGTTGTACTGAAGCAGTTTTTCAAGGATCAAATTGTATCCTTCCTTGGCCAACACAGTGAAATCACCAAAGCACAATGAGCTAGGCATAAAAGCCTGCTTCCCAAAAGAACTGAAATTCATTACACTGCAATAATCCATCTGCCTGGAAATCTCTAGATATGCAATCCTGTTTGGAACTGTCTTTGGTAGAATGAAAGGGGCCTCTTCAAACCCATAGACTCTGATCATTGTAGCTCCTTCCAAACAATACCAATCTCCCCAGTTATGATCAATTGGCCCATTGAAATATTTTGACCGAAGAAATCTCTTAATCTCATTTGATAATGATAATTATAGGGATATTTATACAATTTGTACAATGTTTTCACAAAATATTCTTCAAAATGAATGAAACTAGCATTAGCAAACCTGCTATCCCAAATAGCAGTCCACAATTGAACAAGTAATGCTTCACCATCTTTACCAAGCTGAGAAATTCTCATTTCTGGAGGCCATACTCCCAACTCCTATCCAAAATATAGTACCAGGTGCATCAACAATGAATAATGCCTGAGATAAAAAGTAGATGATCCACCTTTTATAGCCATCAGTCCTGAATCAAGCCCCCTAGAAATGTATGAGGCATAGTCAAATGGCTAATAATTATGATACTGGATATCTGCTATGATAATCATTGGCACAATTGACATATACTCCGAGGCATCCATTCCCAATACCTGACACACTGAAAAATAGTTGTATTTCATATAGGGTTCAAACAATTCCACATGATAAGGGGGGTCCTCACTATCCTGTAGAGGATTTGGCTTGCTTCCTTGTTTAACTCTGTGAATTGGAAACCTCCAACCCTTATAGATTGTATCCATTCTTGAGAATTCCTTCTCCAATTCCTCATGTATGATCTCCTCATTGGAAAACCCTTATAAATTGAAAACCTACTCAATTGCCTCTTTTGAAAGATATATTTGTGGCTTTCCAGATGGGTCACATATAGCTTTATGCTTTGGGTCATAGTTATTAGCCAACAATTTTACCAGTTCAACATTCACAAACACGTTAGGGCACACCATTTTTCCCAAATTTAGCTTCCATGGGTTGCAAACTAGTTGAAAATGACTTCTTCTATGATAATGGAAATTGAAAAATTTGTACCCCCTTATGGTAGTCCAGACGTCTCCTATGAATTTGCATTTTTCATCTATTTTATCAATCTCTGCCCTAAGTTGTGTAGACCTTCTGGCTCTAGGCCCTGAACTAGGCAACTGATCAATGAGATCCTGGTTTAATCTACGTTCAGTGCCCTCATGTTCTATATCAATTTTTTGTTTCTTCCCTTTCAATTGACTACTTTCACCCTGTTTTCTACTTTTGACTTTTCCAGAACCAAGGCACTCCATTCTTCAAGATTTCAGAAGTTAAAATTTAGAAGGCTAAGATGCAGTCATTTACAGTGTATTGCTTGAGTTCCTCAGGCTGGAAGATGTCCTGGTTCTCTGTTCACACTGCTAACTATTCTGCAATCAATTCAACACAAATGCGTTTGAGTACACTTACCCTGTTATATCTCGTCGTGCCATTAATATGTCAGCTCAAGCATGAATGAAGAGTTATTTGAAACTTGCACTGTTGCATCAAATGTCTTGTTAGTGAGAGATTTTCAAATCTAGGGTGAAATATTTTTTGCAACGTTTATTAGATCTTTCGCTGAAACATCCTATAGTCACACCGAAGGCCAATCTCTCATCGACAATCATCCTTTAGTTCTTTGTGTTTCATTGTGACCTTTAGAGTTGGGTAGAAGTCTCACAGACAATACTTTGTCTCACCGAAATGTATTCTTTTGTCTCATGTGGGTCGCTATAACATTCTGTTGTCGGGGAGACATCCCATAGATATCCTATGTCTCACTGAAAAATATCCTTAAGTTTACTTCTTGTCGCCGTGACAATATCATTCCCTTACCGATGAAAACAGTCTTACCGATGAAATAAATTTCATTGGAAAGACTTACGAATCTTTGAAAAGACTCATACGATGCCAAATGTCTCGCCCAACCCGTTCCTCTAAATTACTTTATTTGGTGAGACTCTCCCTGAAGTATTCTTTCAGTGTAACCTTCAATTTTTGACGGAACTCACGCTGAAGACTTATTCTCTCGCCGATGCAATTCTCTATCAGTGTGACATTTGAGTCGGAAAGACTACATAGCTTCTTCCCGATAGCTTTTTGATGAAACCCCCCTTGTGCCTTATCGGCAAGACCCAACGCCTTCGGTAAGACATCATTCTGATAACCTTTTGTTTGGCCGATACATCATTCCCCATGCTAGTCGGTGAGACATACATGAGTTCGTTATGACTCATCGCAATAACAATTCTCTTGTCGATATGACTTTCCTGTCACCGAGACAATAGATGTGTCCCGCCGATAATCTGCAACAAGCATACATTAGTGAAAAATATAGGTCGGGGAGACCTTCACCCTGTATTGCCGATATGGGTAATACAATGAAATATCAAATACTAGATGGTTTCAAATGAATCATATAACAAAATACAAGCAAGACTCCATAAGGAGGGAATTTTATGCTTATGATGAGGACTCAATTTGGAAACTCATGAATGCAATTGATTGTGAAAAATTTAAAATTTAACAATTCTAACACCTTGTTCACTTCGGGCTCTGTAAGACCCGGGAGGGTGATTCCTTAATGTGTTTACAACCTCTGCACCATTATTATAAACAACATTAACAATAGTAGATGATCTCACTTAATAGCTCAACACGATAAGATAATATCAACTAGAATTGGCTGTTCATAGACAATATCAACTATCTGGAGCATGAGATAACTAAACACAATCCATTGTATAAGATATTCAATGATTTGCAATTTGTAGCAAGCTCTAGGCAAAGACAAACAAATACTAAACTACACGAATAATTACAACTTAGATCAGTGCCATATATCCATTGCAGGAGTCAAATTCATAAGCATCTAGAGGTTTATAACATATTTAATACATCACATATAAGATCCCTGACAATATTGCATTACAATTTCATCAGTGTGCATTCTAACCCAGGACTACTTATCAAATCCTTATACAACACATATCCACCTATAATCCCATTCAAGCATTTTGATTAATTCCTTGAATTAAAGCTAAAATATAATCATACACACCACAACAGTGAGATGGATAAAACAACCCTTAGTTATTTCATTCAAAGTTCAGATATGCATGTACAATGGAGAGACATGAGCTCAAATTTTCATTTCAACTCAAATGCTAGTACTATTATACAACATTAAATCTCTATGAACTCAAAACCTGTTACATAATGACTCAAAACCTAAATTACATTTCTCTAAAACCATCAAACTTTACAATTCGCTCTGCAACTTCACCTAGACTCGACAAAAATTATCTAACTTGGTAACCCATACTTCTGGCCTTGAAATCCTTCTAATAGAAAATGAAGGAGAAAACAAGCACTAGGCCAGAAAGTGCACCTATCACCAATCAATTGGAGCACCTGGTGATATTCCAAAATTTGTTACAACTGCCACCACCTTGAAAAATATTCTTGTTCAAAAATCGTTACAACAACAATCATCTTGGAGAATATTCTCGTTCATCATGTCGGTGGAGGAAGGTTGATGCAATAACAAAAAGCCACACGAAACCCATGCCAAGAAAGTCATCCACACAAAACTGGAAACGCTGTAACCACAACATCTGATTTTCCACCTGTCGGTAGCCCACTCTTTTTACTCATCATCATTCAAATACTTAGCCACCCACCTCTGGTATTCTTCGTCAGTTGGAAAGTCAAAATTAATCACCTCTTTTACCTTTGTACTATAAGGAAAATAATTTACCGCTACCTGATTAGCATCTCTTTCAAAAGATTCCAAAAATGAGCCGTACCAATAATCTTATCCATACAATTTACCAACAAATCATCATCTGAGTCATCACAAATTATTTTAATTTCATTATTGATGACTTCACTTGCTTGATCCTGCCATTGTTGGAGTGTTATGATTCCCCCCTGCTCATCAGTTATATCAGGTAATAGTGTGTTACCCCAATCATTGAAGTTCTTTACCAATTCCCTAATCTTCCTACTTAGATCATCTGGTAAGGTTTGAAAACCTTGCAATGATTTAACTAATATATAAGTAGGCTTCAATGATTGGGGCCTGTTATTTACATCAAACCTCGAGGCTTTATTCATAACATCTAGATTATTTTCCCTAGGGATCCAATTTTGAATTATTGGAATCACTATCCCCTGATCCCTATCAATATTATTTATTGCTTCAAATAGCAAAGAATACAAAGAATGTATAGAGGGTAGTTTATTATCCACCTTTTCATTTAAATGCTCCAAAACAAGAGTAACACTTTCTTTTTGAAAGAAAACCCTCTCTACCCTTAGTGATGTCTAATTGATCAATTTTCTTGATGAGCTACCTCTTTGTTGGATCAACAGCACTCTTCTTCATCAACTTGTTCTAGAGGAGGGGTAAGACAGGATTTTGAATGGGAGACCCTAGTGTAGAAAAATTTAGGAGAAGCAGGAGGCATTGACCCTGCTATGGGAGGTGATGTGCTAGTTCCTGGAGCATTGGATGTTTCCCCAGTATTTCTATACTCGAACCTTTCTACTTCAGTTTGCAGTTCAACATTCTCTATTGCATTTTACTATATTCTTCAATTAAAAATGTTATACTTCTCCATTAGGCTTTTTCTTTTAGCTTCTCCTCCCTTCGTAGCAGTCTTTTGGGCCAACTTGGCCACATTCACAGTTAAACTAGTGGCTTCAGTTGTTGTAGTCTCTGAAGCCCTCTTTATTATTAATCCTCCTTTTAAATTTGGATTAATATCAGCAATGTCTGGCTTTCTTCCTTGTGGATCCAATGCCCAAATTGCCAAGGTCTCATATTCTTCACTGAAGGCAGAGTTTTGTAATGCTGCCTTAACTTCTTCTTCAGAATCCTGAAAAGGATTCTTGGACTTCATAATGGCACTGAAAGCCACTACATCTGTGATGTCCCATTCAGGAAAAATCAAAACACCAGCCTAATTCACTAGTTGTCTTCCTTCTTCAGGAGTGATGTTTTTGAACTCTTCCATTAGTTCAGCTTTCACTTCATCATTCTCCTAATCTGACCTGTCAAGCCTTAGTTCTCCTGTGATTTATTTTGATATTCCCACCCTCATCCTCCATGCCAATTCTGTAAGAATACATGAGTCTTTACAAATGCATTGTCATCTAAGAACCTCTCCCATTCCCTTTGCATCCCCAGACACTTTTACCCTTCATATCCAAATCAAATAGAACCAATTCAGCTGACCTAGGAGGGGATGGCATACCAACCTGCATGTCTTGATCAGTAACAATAATTTCATCTATGAGATCCTCATGTAGGTGATCAGTTCTTTGCCTCTTAGGGCTTGGCTCAGGTGGTGGTGATGGAGGACTACGCTCTGGTGAAGATTTTAATTCAATGATTTTGACAGCCCCAAGTACTTTGAATTTTTGGCCTGGTCATGAAGGCGCCTTCATTATTTTCTTCCTTTTTCTGTCTACTTCTTCCTCATCACCGCTAGTATCCCTTTTCCTCCTATAGATGGGCCACCTTTCTGTAGGGCTTTACATACTGGCCCTTGTTTCAATTGGTATATCACTTTGTCCTTGCATATCTAGACTTAGCCTTAAATTTATCTTTTTGGTTGTCAAGGTGTCCATTATCTCCTTGAAATTCTTTATTAAAAAATCAATTCTCTTGTGGTATGGAGTGAATTCCATCAATGGATCATATGTCGAATCCATTTCATGCACAATATCTAGTAGCTTACTAAAAGCTATCCATTTTTCCTTGTTCAATTCCTATCTATTTAAATCAAATTCATTCCCGATCAGTCCTCGTGAAATTGAACTCATGTGCAATTCTTTTCCACCTTTTATCTTTGTCCTAAAGAGCAAAGAAACCTTCGTGATCATGTTGTTAAGCCTAAACCAAATCTCAAATGGTAATCAATAAATAATTTGTCAAAAATGTGTCCAACCTCCCTTTGAAAAATGTGTCGGACACTATCAGATAATCAGGGAATAATGTTCCCTTCCCCTTTCCAGTTAGGTTATCTTCATGAATACACCCCATCTACCACATAACTTCTACAAACCCTAGTCTTGGTGGCACATTGTATGGCATTATGTGAGGGGTTCCTTGAAATCCATATATTCTTAGGACAATGCTGACTGGATATGGGATAATGTCACCCTAGTTATGTAAAACCCTCAATTCTAGTTTCCTCTGCTTTGGCCTAAGGAAATCATGCACTTCCTGAGGGATCCTAGGTACATTTACCATCAATCTAGCCCTCAATATTGCAGCAAAACAATTATAAAAATTGCACATAACTGGTGCTTTCCTTATTACAGGACAAATCTATAGCCCATATCTGTACTGACAATCTTTCTCCATTAACTGATTGTCTTAAGTTCATCTTCTCAGCAAAGAAATCAACCTTCCTAAACAAGAACATATGCATCAACATGGAATACCAAAATAATTGAGTACTAGTATCACCATTTTGCAGCTTCGGCAGTCCTTCATCTATCCTCTTCACCAAAAAATAAGAAAAGTCATATGTTATAGAGAAGTTAGGGTGTTGTATTTACACCCCCATGAACATGTATGCAATCGACATTACTGCACCAGGGCTGAAACCCAAAATCTAACATAGTGAATAGAAAGTAGCCAGGAAAGGCTTTCCAAAACAATTCAATCTGAAGGGTTCCTGATCACTAGGGCTGATGTGAAATTGTGAACCCCCTGCCTTAACCAGATGAGGTGGAAGCAACTTAACCCTAAAAAGAGATTGGAATTTTGTATACTCCTGCTTCATTTCTTCAAGATTAATAGGAACCAAGTCATCACTTGGCTCACTCAAATCAAAAGTCTGTTGGATAACATCTCTATTAATTTCTAATAGAACCCCTCCATCATTATCTCTGATTACCCATGTGATAAGGTCATATCTTTTGGGCACTACTCTAAGTAAGTCCACATCAAGGAACACATTTGGAACAACCATCTTTCTTATGTCGTACATCCATGCATTTGAAAAAGGATGAGGCAAATTCCTCTGTCCATACCATAATTTGAACATTTCTAAGCATGTGAGTGGAACCCTAGCATTAGCAATGTTGGGATTATTACACACCAACCCCTCCCCTAGGATTTTCCCTCGCATCAATACCAAACCTTTCCTTCACTCATTTTTTGATAATGGAAATTGATCTAGGAAATCATCATACAAGTTTCTTTTCAAATACTCAATATGGCTAGAGTACTGCTTGGTTGGCGTCATTTTAGACAAACTGGGGAATCACTACAATTTTACACTTCAAGTGGCTATGACTAAGCAGAGATAGGAAATTACAAAGTAAAAATACCATAATTCCTCACAATTTATGATTAAACAATAGCGCTAACAAAATATTTTAATGAAATTAGTGACAAGCATAGTAGACCCCCCTTTCCCAAATTTAGGTGTAGAATAACTGGGAAACAGAGAAAATTAACTCACGGATTTTTTCGCACAAACTCCAATTTCTGGCTGCAGCTGCTCGCAATTTCACCTTTGGCTCTAAAACTATTTTCACAAAATACTTGGATGCTTTATGATACAAATGAGATGAGTAAATTGATTTTATGTTGATCAAATCACGCGTGAATGTCTCATCGCCGCCTAAAATCCCACTCAGCGAACACGTGGGGCTCAAGCCATAATTTGATACATATTTTAAATTTGGAGCCTTTGACCCTTTAGTTTGATCCAATTCATGTGACCATCTTCAAAGCAGTGACATGTCGCCAACATAGAAATAAAGGGCCCACTATGTCATACACCGTGAAGGAATGCCACATGGTGGTTGCCCGCGATATCGCAATGCTTTGATTTACCATCGCGGGATGGCGGGCACCGTCGATCTTTTTACCATAAATCCCACAGTCTTTTTAACTATCAAGCAGCTTTCCCTTAAAATCATAACATCTGCATTAAAATAAAACATGTGCATCTTACAAGCGCATTTGTAATCCGCCCCATAATACATTTAAAACCAATGAACGCTTTCTTCACTCCTTAGGCTTCATTGGATGAGACACGTGGCAGGCACCCGCGACATCGCGATCCAAAATTCCTAATTGCGGGATGGCAGGCACCATCAATCTTGAAGAGACAACTCATCAATGGTCACACAGATTTCATCAACTTTAGGAAGACGCGTGGCACCCTTCATGATATAGTGTAATCCTCGATCATGGGATAGTGAAACGTCGTTAATCATTTATTAACATTGTTAGGGGTTGGGATAAAAGAATTTATTAAGGATAGCGAAACTTAGGAAATAAAACCCTACGGAGGAAATAAAGTATTAAAATCAAAGTTGGTTTTTAATTTTAATCCAGTGACATAAGCCTAAGCCATTAACTCCAGTGGTCATGTTGCCGATAGCTTAGCCAAAGCCTTTGATTAAATACTAACCCTACAATGTGTAGGTTGTCCAGATTCGAAGATATGGGAGAAGATCTACGATCATACCCGTAACTCCACGGACTAAAGATTATTTGCCTTGTTTATTTGGCGCGAGGTTAGCAAAAGGCAAATGTATGTCCTATATGGAATGTGGGGCCCAATCTCCACTATTGAGCTCATAACTCGTGGTTTTAAATTGACAACCAAGATCAGAAGCTAATGTAAATCTCTGTTGTTCCCTGCTAGCTCGCATGAGGAAGATGAAGGTTGGTGAAGCATTAATGAATTATTCCTTGCTTGTGTAGTCACGTCAATCTCAATTTGTGTGAAGATGTTGTTGTTGGCAATCATGAAGGGTGATCTTTGGATTCTTATACAACTCTAGTTAAACGGTGACAGTACATACGCTGACAAATTGCCATGTTTGCACATGCATATTTACTAAGCATTGATGAAGGTTTCCATTACCTCGCACAATAAATACAAGAGGAATTAACTACTAATAGTGTCATTCTTGTAGCAGTAAGAGCACTTTTTGGGCTGAGTCTAATCAAGTTTGAGTGCTTGTCTGAGAAGAGAAAATGAATAAGTCAGTAAGGAGGTCTATTCATTTGAGCTCACAAAAGCTCAATCCTGCTACTTAGGAAGGTGCTTTGGTTGAGTAGCAACATCCTGGAATTGCAACCTTCTACTGCTTTGGTTTCAGTAGAAGGTTGGAATTCCAGGACATTGATGCTCAATTGGTAGATGACAAAAGAAAGCAGTCAGTGTGCTCTAGATGCGGCCAACACTTGCCCATTGACCTTACAAGCAACACTTCTGATGATGTAACCGAGACGACTCAGACTACTATTGGTATTTAAGTCGCTTCAATCACAGTGTGCCCTCTGATGAGGAAATGATATGTGTGGGAACATCAACCATTAAAACCCCAAGCGGACGGACTATAACTGTATTGGGAAAGCACAAGAAAGAAGAGGAAGCTGAGGGTCTACCGTATTGGGCAACAACTAGAAGCAGGCGTGTATACCAAGGTTTGAGTGTTGGTAAGGGTAGGGTGGCGAGTAAATAAGAAGTTGTTGTGGTGCCTTTGTGGCAATTTGGTTGCCTGGTTTTTTTGCGTGGATAGCGACAAGGGGATTTTGATGACAATTTTTGTTCCCTATTCTTTTACACTACCCTAGTTCATGCACTATATATGTTTTGTAGATTCAACGTGTGGGAAGTTTTGTAATGAAAGTCAAATTCAATGGAGATTTTGTTCAAATTAAAATTTGTGGGGAAATTACATTTGAGCTCGAAGCTTGTTGCTCTCTTGTCATATAAAAGGGAATTCAAGGCTCATTTGTAGGGAGCGAACGGATGAAAGCTCTAGCTAGGTTTTGAGTTGAATATATGGGTAGAAAGATATTTGTCCTCTGATGAGGAAGTGATATCTGTGGTGCCATTGGCTATTAAAACCCCAAGCGGACGGAATAGAATAGATAATATTTTGAGTTTGGATGAATATATGCAAATTATCTTAAAATTGTATCTTTGAGATATGATTTATAAGCATGAATAAACATATAATTCTAATATATTTTCTCTCCTTATGTGGATTTGAGTGAATTTTGAATGAAATGTTAATGAAGTTGTCATTCTTCTTTTGAGAATTTGTTCAATTGTGTGTCTATGTTTTTGCTTTGATTCAAGAAAATCAATTAAATTCTTAAATGGAGTCATAAGTTTACAATTATTTACAAAGGATTTGATAAGTAGTAATATATCAGAGAATTGAGCTCCATAATGCAAGGTATTATATGAGTGGTTTATTCTATTAAATTCTTGGGTCATTTCTGCTAACAGTAAATGGGTAACTAAATATTTAGCTGACGAAGAATAAAAGAATAATATGTAAATGGGTCACTCACTCACTCCCTCTATCTCTCTCCCCTTAATCCTAAACCCTTAACCCTTAAACTCTAAACCCTTAATATTGGGTGTGTATTAGAAACATTATAGAAATAATAAATTTTTGGAGTGAATGGGGAAATATAAGGCACTTTAATATTTTTCAACTAAAAAGTTAGAGTTCAATTAGGATTAGTGTTCACTTAGGGTTAGGTTTAGGGTTCAATTAATGTTCAATTTGGGTTAGGATTGAGGATGAGGTTGGGGTTTAATTAAGGTTATGAATTCAATAAGAGTTCAAATAGGGTCAAGGTTAAGGTTAGGGTTGGGGTTAAGGTTCAATTGGGATAAGAATTAGTGTTAGGGTTAGGATTAGAGTTCAACTGTAGTTCAAAGTTAGGGTTATGGTACAATTAGGACTAGTGTTCAATAAATGTTCAATTAGGGTTAATACTTAATTAAGGTTAGTTTTAAAGTTCAATTAGGGTTATGATTAGAGTTATGAATCTACAATTGGGATTCAATTAATGTTCACTTAGGGTTTCTTCTTGGGAAGTTTAGTATGGTAAGTGTATTTTATAAAATTAATATTTCAAGAATTAGTTGTAGATAATACTACATGTTATTTTTCATATGGTATTAAATTGTAGATTAAAATTGATAATAGATTTCCTTCCTTCTTTTGCATTGTAAGCTACCATAATATATGGCCTTAAAATCCTATTCATATTTTGAGCTTTTCTAAACTATACAACACGACATCCAACAAAAAAATTTGTTATGCATTTTTTCCAAGCACAAATCCTTATAATTCTTAATGTGTTACTTGGGTTAATTCTTTATTGCAATAAATAAATAAACACTAATATATATATTATGGATTTGAGGGAAAATATTAAAATATTTATATATATAGAAAAATTTAAATGCAAGGGATTCAAGTACATACCTTTGCTTTTGTTAATGTTGATGAAGATACAAATGTTGATGGGGAGTGCAAATTTGATGACATGATGATATAAAAACTGGAATATCTTTGCTCTATGGCACTTGGGGAATTTTCTACAAAACTATAACTAACTCTACATCAAATTTGTGACTTTAGACCTATTTTGCATCAATAAATATGAGCTTTGACACATGCCTCCTAATCTAGCATACAATATGTACTTAAATGCTCAAAATAGTTGGGAGTAGTGTTGAGATTGGTGGATCTTTGGGAAGGTCCAATGCTTCACCTTTGTATCTCTCCCTATAGATAGAGGTAGAGATGAATATAGAATGAGAGAGGCAAAGGGATACAAATAGATAGAGATATAGGGAGAGGGGAGAGAGAGAGAGATAAGTAGAGAAAGATATTAATATTTTATTTTTTGAAAAATATGTAATTTTTTAACCATTTTCCTATATATTTAGTATTAAGATTTTTACATCTTTTAACAATTCAATATATAATACAAATAAAATATAGTTAATAATTTAATTAACTAGCATACCTATATTAATTAATAATATATGTAAAACACGCCGAGAGTTATCTTTATCAAGATGCCTATTGACTTGAAAAAATGCTTACATTTTCATGAATATGAATTTGGAAAGCAATCAATTTGATTTCATTATTGTTTGTGTCATTGTTTATCTCAATTCCCATATATAAGGGTACACATTGAAATTTGAAATCATACCAACTTGTCTATAACAAAAATCAACCAAGAACAATAAATTTAAAAGCAAAAATGTTCATCAATCATTAGATTTAGTATTGATAGCATCAAAGAAGTATATCATGACAAAATGGCATTAACTAACTTAGATATATCTGTTGAAAAGGACCTTTTGTATAATGTGTGAAAACTTAACATCATCTTGTTTTTCATGCTTCAAAATGTTCAATTCTTTTGTTGTTACACCCATAATTTCTTCTGCCACTTCTTCAAAAGTTGTAATCCAAGTGAATGAAGTATGATCTTCCACTTTGCATTGAAGTATATATTTATAATCACATTCAGGGAAAGTTTTATCACATCTTCCACAATACCACTGACCATTTTCATTAGTGTTTACCTTCTTTTTGCAGTGCCTATCTCCAATTTTCAAGGGGCATGTTGTATAACAAAAATTTTCTACCTTAATGAAAGATAAGGTAGCTTTTATCACTATCCAATAAGGTTTACCAGAGTTGGCAAGGTCTTGATCATGTATTTGTGAGATACTAGGGTTAGGAACAAATAGGGTTAGGGTTGGGGTTCAATTACGGCTAGAGTTTAATTAGGGTTAGATTTCAATCAGGGCTAGAGTTTAATTAGGGTTAGGGTTCAATTAGGGTTAGGGTTAAGGTTATGGTTTGGGCTAAATCATGGTTAAGGTTGAATTAGGATAAGTGTTCACTTAGGGTTATTGTTAGGCTTAAGATTGGCTTAAGATTTACTTATATAGTATTTTGGATAATAGAAACAATTTTGATTGATTTAATATTTTCTAAATTCATTATTGAATTTAAATCTTATAATTTATTCTCTAAATTCATTATAGAAACAATGTATGAGAATTTATTCTATTGATTTTGAGGGTGAAAGTGTGGCTACATAGGGTTTCTATACATAGTATTTGTAGGAGAATGGTATCTCTATTTTGAATTATTCTAAACCTTGTTTCTATGTAGTAGTTTTTAAATTCATTTTGTTGTTATACTCTATAATTAATAGTTTATATATTGTACTCTCTCTATACATGATTTTTAGCAAGATTAGGGACACTAATAGAACCTTCATTTATTTTTTTAAAAAGACTAAGAAATGTATGAAAATTTGACAACATGAAAACCATGAAAATAAAAGTGAAAATAAAAATTTAACATAGTAAAAATGGCCAATCATGTGCCAAAAATGAAAAGAACCATTTGTTGTTACTCTAATATTTCAACCACATACTAAATTACCAAGTGCATTTTATAAATGTATCATGCAAGGAGCACAATATTGGGAATCAATGTGAATGATTCTCATCAAGAAATTAGACAAGCTTTGAGATTGAAGGACCCAAGCTCTTTGTAGGTTTTCAATGAAGATTTAATTAGCCACTAATAGGAACAATAAGAAAATAGATAAATGTGAAAATAAATCCTAATCTCTAAGAGTGTTGTGCTAAGAATTACATACACATCTCATAAATTTCAATAGAGACATGAGACACATTTATAGAAATAAAGGAAAGAAATAGCTATTTAGATAGTTATTAATCTACAAAAGATTAGGACCTACTACTTCAAGAGATTAATAAAAATAAGTTTTATTTATAATTTTTAAATTTGATAATTTTGAAATTATCATAGATGTAAAGTAAAGATAAAATATTTTTAACAAAACAAATAAAAATGACAAACAAATAATGTGATTAATCAAGAATAACATGATATTGCAAAAAATATAATAAATAAAAGAATATGCATAATTGTACATAAGCCATCAAAAGTCTAAATATACCTATCTTTATAAAAAAAAATAAAAATTTTAAAATGACTAAAATTATTAAAACTTATTAAGCTCCATGAAAAAACACTACCTTCCATATAAAGAGTATACAACATGATACTTATAGAAAACAAATTATGTAGGATACCAAAAAATTGTTAAAAAGATAAGATAAGATAAAATTATATATGAAATTAATCATATTAATTTCATAGTTAAGAAGATAATTATATGGATATTTAAATATACATATATAATAATCTTTAAATCTTTATTTAAAAAAATATATATTATATTTTATAAACTTATACATTAAATTTTTTAATATTTAAGTTATACTAAAATCTAAGATGTTCAATATTCATTATTATTTTAAATTATAATATTGATTAAAGATATATAATTATATTTATAATATTTAAAATCAATAATGAACTTAGAAAATATTAAATCAATCAAAATTGTTTCTATTATCCAAAATACTATATAAGTAAATTATAAACTATTATAATATAATATTTAAATTTTATATTTCAAATGTTAAATAATTCTAATGTTAAATTTTTATAATTATAAACTTGCCTTTTAATGATGTTAGTAAGTGTTGACGTGTGTCTTAGCACAAAAACATGCAAACAAAATATTGCTACTTTGATTCTCCTGAAAGAGAAAGACAACACATGGATGCCTTAGCTCCCAAGGTCTTTGTAGTTGGGTCTCAACTGTGCTGATGTCCCTCAGCGGTCATTCATTTGAAGTCTCCCTGATTTCCTCTTGTTCTCATCAAGCTCCTTTTGCTTCGGCATGACCTTCGCTCTTCAGCAAGACATTATACCAAAAGGGAAACCCTTCGGAAAAACCCCCAACTGTCGGGGAGATATCTCTGCAAAACAAACCCATCTCGCTGAACTCAAATTTCATGTCAACGAGACCCTCGAACTTCTGCCAGACCTCTTGGCGCACATCTTTCTTCTCCCTGAGGGGATACCCTATTGGTGTGACACTTCTTAGTTGTCGAGACCTCCTGGTGAGAGTCTAAATCTTCCCCGAAAACCCTTGGGGAACCTTTTTTGGAAAGACTTATGGTGATATCTCCTTCATGTCACCGGGACCTCAAAATGTTGGCCATACTTCATGCCGAAGGTGAATCACTCTCCCTGAAGACAAACCTTCCTTGGAGTGACTTCCTTCATTCAGCCAGACATTATGCTGAAAGAACAACCTTTTGTCGGCCCATGTTGTCACCAAGACCTCCCTTTAGTCACACTGATATGCATCCTTTCATCTGACAAGTGTCACTATAACATCCTCTTATCGAGAAGATGTCCTATAGTCACCTTTTTTTTCACCGAGGAATCTCTATAGGTTCACCTTTTTGGTCACCGTGACAAAATAGGTTGGCAAGACTACAAGACCTCTCATCGATAAACCTTCTTTTGGTGCCTTGTCGGCGAGA
Source organism: Sequoia sempervirens (assembly GCA_007258455.2). Classification (NCBI taxonomy): domain Eukaryota; kingdom Viridiplantae; phylum Streptophyta; class Pinopsida; order Cupressales; family Cupressaceae; genus Sequoia; species Sequoia sempervirens. The sequence continues at coordinate 443,136,908 of VDFB02281492.1, forward strand.
CTTCAAGATTTCGTCGAGACATCTCTCCACTGCAATAGTTTCTCACCGAAAGGTATATCTTTATTGGTGGTCGGTGAGACATGAGGCTTTCAGCAAGATCACATACTGAAGATACAACTCTTGCCGAAGTGTTAACCTGGTCCGTGGTAATCGGTGAGACATAATGAAGTCATTGAGACTTCACCCCGAAGTCAAAATCTCTCACCGATATGCTTTCTCCCTATTGCTGGTCAGTGAGACATAAAGATCTCGCTGACACCCTTCTCCAAAGGATAGTTGATGAACAGTTGTGCAAATTTGATCCCCAGATGGGACACGTTTCGCCTACCCGCGATATCGCCATCCTACAATTCTCGATCATGGGATAGCGGCAACCGTTGATCTTGAAGGAATTTTGATCGACGATAGCACAAATTTCATCCTTCTAAAAAATAAAACATTCATTAAAGGGAAAGGGGACATTACTAGGTGGATGGAAAATTTCCTTAGGCCCCACCTTGTATAGTCCACGTGGCAGTTGCCCGTGATTTTGCAATCAACCAAAGCACCATTGCGGGATGGCAGGGAACGACTCAGATCAAAGGACAGTTGATGAATAGTCGCGCAAATTTGATCTATAGATGGGACACGTGTCGCCCACCTATGATATCGCCATCCTACAATTCCCGATCACGAGATGGCGGACAACCATTGATCTTGAAGGAATTTTGATTGATGGTAGTGTGAATTTCATCCTTCTGAAAAATAAAACATTCACTAAAGGGCAAGGGGACATTACTAGGTAGATAGAAAACGACATAAGTTTTTTTAAAACCATTCAGCATAGGGCCAACTAGGACTTAGGAAAATAAAACCCGCGGAGGAAATAAAATATTAAGACCAAAGGGACCAGGCCTAGATGGAACGATGGGCATAAGATGTTTTTAAAACCCTTAAAAAAGGGTAACGGTGAAATAGATCCTGACCAAGGCATTACGTAAACACAAGGGTTTAATAAATGAAATGAAATATTTTAATGGCGTCCACGAGGCCAAAGATGAAGACAAAGCTAAAACCCCAGCCCTAAGAAATTTTCCAACACCATGAAAGACCAGTGACATAAGGTAGGGCATGAGTGAAACATTAGGAAAAAAATTTGAAGTTCCATCAGTACAAGCATTGGATAATTTTATATTAATAGTTTTCCTATTACAAATATAAAAGGTGAGCACAATAAATAACATGTATTTTCCCATTAATGTGAAGGATTTTCAAAAGTTAAGTGTTCAACTATTGGTCCATTTTTGTTCAATATAAGTTGTATTTTAAATATTATGTGTTGTTTTTATAACAACAAATATATTTTTTGTGTTCAACTATTAGTCCATATGTGTTGTTTTTATAAAATAGAACACTCTTTAACAAAACTTTGAAGTTCCATCACTACCCATAACCAAACCCTAAACCATTAACCCTTTTAACCCTTTCCCCATAAACCCTCTACCCTCTCTCTCTCTCTCAATCTCCTCCTACCCTCTCTCTCTCTTAGGTCTCTCTCTCAATTCTCCCTCCTACCCCTTCTCCTCTCTTAGGGTCTTTCTCTCACTCACTCACTCCTCCTCTTAGGTCTTTCTCTCTCTCTCCCACTCCCTCCCTCTCTCTCTCTCAAGTATCTCTTCAATATCCTACCCCCTCTCCTCCCTTAGGTCTCTCACTCACTCACTCCTCTATCTCTATCCCTCCACCTTAACCTTAAACCCTTAATTAAATCCATCTACCCTCTACCATTAACCCTCCCTCCTCTATCTCTCTCCCCACTCCTCCCTCTCTCTCTCAAGTCTCTCCCTCCTAGAACCACTCCCTCTCTGAGGTCTCTCTCTCTCACTCATTCACTCTATCTCAAGTCTCGCCCTCCTACCCCTTCTCCCTCTCTTAGGTCTTTCTCTCACTCACTCACTCCCTCTATCACTCTCCCCTCCATACCCTTAAACTATAAACCCTTAAACCCTCTACCCTCTATGTTTAACCCTCTACCCCATATCTCTCTCCCACTCCCTCCTTCTTTCCCTCTTTCCATCTTCAATCTTCATATATTGTGTATGTTATGTTTATTAGGTTTTTGTAAGCTAGATCCATTGCAATTTAAAAACCTAAAACTAGTGATAGAAACATGACACCAAAGTTGCAAGTCAAATATTCAAGTAAATGCTATTTTCAAATTGTAGTGATATTCTATTGTAGATAGATGAATTAAATTGTTTAGGATTTTCAATCAAATTTTGATGTTTGAGAGTCATATAGAGTTATATAAAGAGGTAATTGAAGAATCCATGTATATATATATTTTTTCCTTAAATAACATTAATTAGCTGATAGGCTATTTTGTTTGAAGTTTTCGCCAAGATTTTTGTCAGCATCAGAGATGTTCCAAATGGTGGTGACTTGACCAGGTTTTTTTGAGGTGATGTGGAGCTTGGTAATTATGTGGGTTGGTGGTGGTGGAGTTGGTGTCCTTGATACGTGAAAGCTTAATTGTAAGTGTTTGTTCATGGGAGTGTTAATTAATTCTATCACTGTTTTACGATGGGGACAGATGAAGTAAATGCAATATTGAGTGTTCCAATGTGGGAAAGTATACTTTTTCAAGTTGTATTGTTGAAAAAACCATTGTAGTGTTGGTTTCATAGAAAACTATTGTAAAAAATATCGTCTTCGGCTTTGTGGTTAGTTTCATAGTAGATTGGAGGGTTTTTAAATTATTAATCTCTACAATTTGTTGGTTTTTTCCAATGCACCTAAGGGATCTCTAAGGGATAGCCAAATCCTATGTTCAAGACTCTTCAAATTACTATCCAACTAACAAAATATAGTCAATGACTGAGTTCTTCTACACTTTAGGCTCTGTGGGGCATAGGAGGGTGTTCCTATTGTGTTCATTTGAGAATATTCTTTATAGAACAAATCATTTTCATAGATAAATTTGAATGAAGGATAATTATGTTACAATTACTATGAGATTGGCTTATCTTTAAGTAAACTACTTATCCATTCATTAAAACAAGGGGCATTCTACATGATAACTAGAATATGCAGGCGTTGAGATTAATGAATTTTAAAATTAATTTTAATCATAACTTTAGGTCGGTCATCAAACAATTATTTGATTACACCCTTAGGTTAATCACTCAGGAATAGACCAGTGCCTTGTTACATTGGGTATTAGAGTCACACACACAATAACCAGTAACATAGAAATGACTTCAAAATTTTATAGGATGGACTACTCTCATAATGAATTTGCATTATGAAGATCACTCTTTTTGATACATAATTGCTTATCGAATCCCTTATGAATAATTGTAAAATTAAGACTCCATTTAAGCATTTATTGGTTGCTTGAATCAAAGCCAAAAAAGGATATACATTCGAACAAATGTTCAAAGAAGAAAGAAAATATCATTAACATTTCATTCCAAATTCACAAAAATTCACATAAGGAGAGAAAATATATTAGAATTATACATTTATTCATGTTTATCAGTCATATCTGCATAAGAATTTAAGATAATTTGCACATGTTCTTCCAAAACCTCAAAAGAGACTATCTATTATATTCCTATCATTCTACCCATCTACACTTGACTCAAAACCTAACCAAAATTCCATCCCCACAAATGAGCTTTGAATTCCCTTTTATAAGACAAGGGAGCAGAACAAGCCACCAGCTCAAATGTAACTTAGATACAAAATTTTCATTTCACATCTCATTTCAACTACATTTTTCAAAATCCCCACATGACAATTCTATTAGGCATGGGGAAAATCCAAAACCAATAGAGCTGCTAAGAGGAAGAAAAGTCCCACAAAAATCGTACTCCCCAACATGCACACAAAGCTACCAATACTGCCGCCACGAGGGCACACCATTACCTTTCAACATCCCAAAAAGATGCCACACAAGAAAAAAGAGAAAACAACAATGCATAAATCATTTATCGGAACAAAAATTTATTTATCACCTTCCTCCAACTCACATGCTAGCTAACCATTTTCCAACCACACATCCACCCTGGTACACATGGCCACTCAGAGTAGTAGCAAGAGTCAGGGAAGAGACCTCAACACCATCCTCGACCTTGTCCTTGTTTGCCATAGAAACCTTTTTTCCTCTTAGGGTTATAACCACAAAAGGAGGAACATACATCACTCCCATCTCAGATGACAAAGCTCAGCCCGTGGTCGCTAGATATGGATAATAACTTGAATTGGTTTTAGTCTCAATGTCAGATGGGCTATTTGTAAGGTTCATTAGATAATTTTTTTGGTCGAACAAGCCACAACCATAGTGAAGCTTTCACTGGGTTTGACTGGAAGGCCTAGTAGCTTCATGTCCTTTTATCTCCTTCTCCTTCAAGGTCCCCATCTGGTCCTATAATTTGTAGCCACATCTAACCATTATTGGTGAAGGGTATCTTTCCTTAACATCCTCATGAACATGTTTTTGTGTCTAGGATCATCATCACAAGGCCTCTAAGACTGAAGTCTCACAAAACTACGCACTAGAATCAACGTTGAATCAGACCTGATCATCTTGTAATCACAAGCACACACTTTAATCTCCACTCTCTACTATAGTATGAGGACTTAACTATTTAGCTGCTATGACAAGAATAGCAACTCATTCACTTCTATTTATTGGGTGAGATGATGCTATCGATTACCGATACTACATAAGAAAAAGTACATGTGCAAAGTGGACAATTCGCTAGAAGGCGTATTATCACTGTTTCATTTGCAAGTGCATGAAATTCTACAAATTCCACTTCATGATTGTCTAAAATTAAATATTTACATGCATGGAGATCAATTTTATTGCTCTTGCATAAATATAGCCATTAATGCACGATGGTTGTAGAGTAAAAATGACTATCACGTGTCATTTATCAGCTTTGAATATAATCCATTGATCTTTTTCCTAGATGGAAAATCAAGTGTTTGGCATTAGGTTGACCACCTTTGAAGTCCAATGGTGCTTTGCTGATGTGTCCTCAACCAATGATGTAACCATTTTGGATGATAGTCTCTCTTTTAGTAGGCTCCACCCCTTGCCCAAATTGAATGGATAAGGATAGATGTCAAAATCTCATTGATCTTGCTAGTCTTAAGTAATGCTCACTTTTTCCTAGCGAGCCATTAGGGAATGGTGAAGATCACTCCCAAGATCCAATCTCAACTGTTTGTTGAAGGAGTCAAATGGTAGGCATGGTGGTGGGGACCAGGTCCCATGATCGTACAAGGACACATGTCCTTATTTTTCCAACCTTGCTGCTTTTAACCTGCTGAAATTTACCATCCGCAGGCTAGCATGCTACGACCAAGATCTCATCCTAGATCCTCGAATCTCAAAACCTACACTCCATACAATGTTAGCATTTAATATAAAATATTTAGTTAATCTAATGATGACATGACCCTTGAGGATGAATGACTTAGGCTTAAGTCACTAGGGAAAAATTTAAACTTGACTTAGGGAAAATGCTAAAGTCGACAGAATGATTCATGACTAGTGCTTCAAGCTAATGGGGCCAGTAAATTGACATGCAATGTGGCTCAATAGATGACTTAAGAGACTAGTAACCAATGGAGTAGGTCAACTGAAAATTATAATGTTTTCATACTTTTGTAAATAAAACCCTACTCATTCATGGGGACAAGGGTTTAAAATGGAGACTAAGCCCATGGGGAAAAGAGAAAATTCCTCAAAATTTAGAAGTTCCATCACTGGCTCATGTTTGGGGACACATACCCCTGGTGGGTATGATGAGGATAGAATCTCTGGTTGAAGGAGACTAGGGTAGAAGACCAAAACCAAGGAGCTCACCCAGACAAGGTAAGTAGACCGAACAAAAATAAAACAAACCAGACCAACATATGTACACTACTTATAGAATATACATTGTATATTATTTGCATAAGATGAAGGCCCTAGGCCCCCAAAATTTTAGGGACAATTCTTTCCTCTGTCAAAGACTATGGATTTTTTATCCTACAATGAATTCATATGAGCATTTTTTAGTCCCAAGTTATCAGCACCACCTTGATCAACACTACTTACAATACTTGAAGTAACATTACCACATTTGTCCCTTTCCATTACAGGATCATTGATTTGAATAGGAAAAATGAATGCCTCATATTCTACACTGTCATGAAGTATACCATCATATTCCATTTTTCCATCAAACTTAAAAAAATCATAGACACTCTGACTCAAACTAGGCCAGTCCTTTGTGAATTCAGGAAAGAAAACATGACTAGGTCTATTGTCAACCTATTTACAACAAGTGTTAGCCTCATGAGGTGAAAGAAGTTCCATAATTAATAACATTAGATAAGAAGTTTCTGCTAAGAACTCCACTACAACTTCATACTATCCTGCATTATTCTCATAATAACCCGTGTCTTTGAATTTCCCTGCACATGGGTGAAAATATACAATAATATTTGCATACTTTGCAAAATAATCAAGTAGTTCCTTCTTCTCAACACATGGCAATGTTGTTGGAATATCCATATAATCATCTTGTGGAACACAAATAACTAACCTTTCAATTGTCTTTTCAAGTGTACAACCCTTCATTGTAGGAGAGTCAATGCAACCATGTGCATCCTTTTTGATATCCACACTATATCCGGAGCTAATACCATGTTTGCGAGCTTCTTTATTGATTTCTATATCCCCACACCTTCCATGCAGTTTGGAACTTAGCCAGTTAGAAGTGATATCTTCATTGACAAAACTACCAATATGAACACCACTTTGATCTTTACATGAACCATCCACAACATATCCATTCATGGTAGTTGTTAGATACTCATTAGAGGTATCGTCAAATAGAGGATTTCTCCTACACCAATGGGGATTGTCATTTGCAACCTCACTATCCAAGGCATCTTCATCAAAGAAAATATTTTTCCATAAATTAATTAGATGTATCTCATCATCATTAAAATCATGATGCCAACAATTCAGACTATCAATGTACTCTAACTCAATACAATCACTTAAGAAACAAAAAGAGACAATCTCAACATCCTCCTCATTATTTGTGTTAACAAAAATTGACCCATACTCAAATAATTCTTCACATGAGGAGAATTTCTCACTACCTAGGAAACACACACCTTCAAGGTTATTAACATGCCCCCTAGTCGAAGCAAGGGATTCCATCTCCACTTCATATGAAGAATCATATTCAATGGTAGATTTCTCAAATTCAATCTCTTCACTTTGATTCCCCGTGTGTACCATAGCATTGAGACCAAGTGTATTCCCTTCATTGACTGGTGCATGATGGTTGCTAATTGAATCAATTTGTGAGGCTTCATCTTGCATTTATTGTGTTTTCTCGTAGCCTAAAACATCCCAAGAAAGGTAATTAGGCACCACCTTCTTAGTTTCATGTTCATCCTCTTCATCATTTGCACTACTACTCACTTCCACCTCTAGGTTATTAGTGAAATGACAACATTCAACAATCAATTGTTATAATTCTGATGTTTCCCTTTAACCTGATAATCTTATCCTTTTATCTTTCTCAACATGGAAACTACTACTCACGTCATGAGAAATAGATAAGGGCATATGGCCATGCTCAATTTTTTCCACAATATTAATCCAATCCACTATTTGATCAAGGCTATGAGGCTTTAGATCCTTAGACCATTGGCTAGACCCTGACATATATGCTTCACAAAACAAATTAATGTACATTAGATCACTAGGTCTAAAACTCTTGGGTATTTCCATCAGAGTGCATCCAAAAATCTTGAGAATAAGTCATATGGTGACTCAGTTGCATGTCTCTTAATTTAATATAGCTTCATGATAGAAAAAGTTATATCAGGCCTTCCCATCCTTGGTTGATGTGAAGTTGATTGATGCTTGATCTCTTTCTACATTTCTTGGGAATAAAGTGAACATGACATCTATGAGATCCCCTCCTTGAAAAACCCTTTTACCCTCTAATCTACTTGATTCAATATTTTGGAAAATGCTAGAACTACTACTAGCAGTCACAGGTCCTCTCATCATGGAGTGTCTCAAATTTTTCTCAATGTTAATGACAATGTGATATGCCTAGTGCAGAGTTGTGGGCTCTTTGTCTCTTAACAAGAAGCTCATCTTCTTATCGCATGCTCCTAGATATACAACAAAACATTCAACATCATTTGGCCTTATATATTTTGGAATTTCCCTGATTTCTTTTGCAAATCAAAGGTTGAAAATAAAAACTAACTCACTTTCACTTATATGAATTTCCATAAAGTTTTTCCTCACCACACTTGGATTTACCCTTTCACGAAATTGTTTAATAAACATATTCATGAACTAATCCCATGAAGCTATGGAACCTTTTGGAAAATATGAATACCAATCCCTAGCATCATCCTTCAAGGATTGAACAAACAGTTTCATGAAAACATCTTCATGACTTATCTCACAATCCCCCATCACATCCATAAATGTTTGCAAATGTTTAGAGGCTGATTTTGAAGTTTTCCCTATGAATTTGGGAAAATATTCCCAACCTTCTGAGGAATCAAGTTTGGGAAACCTCTAATGCCATTAAAAACCAATGAAATATACCTTTCAATAATAAAATCCCTTTTAGGGCATGATATGGATTCTTCACCCTGCATACTTTTTCTTGATTCTTTATAGGGTAATTCTCTAAAAGGTAGTATTCAAAAGAATGACATACTTCTCAAAATAATTACAAGCTTTACACATTATAAGTATGAAGAACCATTATTATTCCCTTTCTTAATGAAAATTCATCTAATAGGGAATCATTTATGATCCTAAGCCTTGACTATTTTCTCATAAAATTATTTCAAAGAGAGTAATATGCTTTCTAGATTTATGAGAATACCTAGAAATTTGTAGTAGTTGTTATCATTTCTCCCTCACTATAAATTCTATAGATCTGGAAATCTTCTCCATAATTCAATTGGTTCCTTGGACAGAGTCACTACCTCTTTGCACATAGGAACAAACTTCACGAGCTTGAAGTTCTTTAAAGAGTAAATCTCATTCCAGGTCTTTTCCAACAATGGAGCCACACTCAAATCCTTTGATCTTTACTGCAGTTCACAATATCTTCCAAGTCCAAGAACTTCTCAATTATATGAACAAGAATGATCAGATATATTGAATTCAGAATGGAAAATAGTATGATTCTATGCAATGAATCTTTAAGCTTAATTCTTCAAGGTTTGAATGACTCTTTGACAAGGTAATTTGCAACCAAATTTTTGAGGGAATTCCCCGACAAAGTAGCTGTTTTGTTGGTTGTTTTCTAGTGAACCTAAAGGATCTCTAAGAGATAGCCAACTCCTATGTTAAACACTCCTAAAATGACTGGACAACTAACAAGATCTAGTCAATGACTGATATCTTCTACACTTTAAGCTCTGTGGGGCCAAGGAGGATGTTCCTATTGTTTTCATTTGAGAGTATGCTTTATAGAACACGTCATTTTCACAAATCAGTTTGAATGAAGGATAATTATGCTACAATCACTATGAGATTGGATCATCTTTAAGTAAATTGCTTATCCATTCATTAAAACAAAGGGAATTCTACATGATAACTGACATATACATGCATTGAGATTAATGAATTTTAAAATGAATTTGAATCCTAACTTTAGGTTGGCCATAATACAATTATTTGATTAACCCCTTAGGTGAATCATTAAGGAATAAAACATTGCCTTGTTACATTGGGAATTAGAGTCACACACACAATAACCAATAACATAGAAAGGACTTTAAAATTTGATAGGATGGACTACTCTCATAACAACATTGTATTATGGAGCTCACTCTTTCTAATACATAACTTCTTATCAAATCCCTTCTAAATAATTGTAAATGTAAGACTTCATTTAAGCATTTAATTGATGCTTGAATCGAAGAAGAAATAGAGACATACATTTGAATATATTTTCAAAGAAGAATGAAAATATCGTTACAATTTCATCCAAAATTCACACAAATTCACATAAGGAGAGAAAATATATCAGAACTATACATTTATTCATGTTTATCAGTCATATCTGCATAAAAATTTAAGATAATTTTCACATGTTCTTCCAAAATCTCAAAAGATACTATCTATTCTATTCCTATCATTCTACCCATGTACACCTGACTCAAAACCTAACCAGAATTCCATCCCCACAAATGAGCTTTGAATTCCTTTTTATGAGAGAAGGGAGCAGAGAAAGCCACTAGCTCAAATGCAACTTAAATACAAAATTTTCATTTCACATCTCATTTCAATTGCATTTTGCAAAATCCCCACATGACAATTCTATTTGACATGGGGAAAATCCAAAACCAAGAGAGCCACTAGGAGGAAGCAAAGTCCCGCCAAGATCCTCCTCCCCACCACACATACAAAGGTACCAATACCAGCACCATGTGGGTACAACATCACCTTTCAACATCCCAAAAAGATTTCATGCAAGTAAAAAGTGAAAACAATAGCTCAAAACTAATTTATCATCACAAAAATTTATTTATCAGCTTCCTCCAACTCACATGCCAACTAAACCTTTTCCAACCACACACCCACCCCAATACACACAACCACTCTAAGTAGAAGCAAGAGTCAAGGAAGAGACCTCAACACCCTCCTCAACCTTGCCCTTTTCTACCACAACAACCTCTTTTTTGCTTGGGGTTCTAACCACCAAAGGAGGAAAAAACAACACTCCCAACTCAGATGACAAAGCTCAACCCATGGTCACTATGTATGGACGATAATTGAAATTGGTTTTAGTCTTAGTGTCATATGGACTATTTGTAAGGTTGATTGGAGAATGTTGTCAGCCAAACAATCCACAACCATAGCGAAGCTTTCACCGGGCTCAATTAGAAGGCCTAGTAGCTTCATGGCCTTTTATCTCCTTCTCCTTCAAGCTCCCCATTTGGTCTTGTAATTTGTAGCCACATCTAATCATTATAGCTGAAGGGTCTCTTTCCTTAACATCCTCATGAATGCTCTATTTATGTCCAAGATCATCATCGCAAGGCCTCTAAGACTGAAGTATAGTAGACCTACACATTGGAATCAATGATGAATTAGACCTCCTCATCTTACAATGATAAGCACACTCTTCAATCTTTGATCTCTTCTACAATCTAAGGACTTAACAGTTTAGTTTTTATGACAAGAATAGCAACTCATTCAATTCTATTTATTGAGTGAGATGATGCTATTGATTATTGATACTGCATGAGAAAAATCACACGTGCTAAGTGGGAAATTCATTGGTAGGCATATTATCACTATTTCATTTGCAAGTGCATGAAAATCAATATATTGCACTTCATGATTGTCTGCAATTAAATCTTCACACGCACGAAGATCATTTTGATCACTCCTACTAAAATTTTTCCATTGATATGTGATGGTTGCAGAGTAAAAATGGCTATCAAGTGTCATTTATCTACTTTGAATATAAGCCATTGATCTTTTTCCTAGATGGCTAATCAAGTGGATGGCATTAGGTTGACCACCTTTTAATTCTAGCGGTGCTTCGCTAATGTGTCCTCGACCAATGATGTTCAGCCATTTCAGACGATAGTCTCCTTATCAATGGGTTGCACCCCTCACACAAACTTAATGGATCAAGACAAACGTCAAGATCTCGCTGATCTCGCTAGTCTTAATTAACACTCACTTTTTCCTAGTGAGCCAACAGGGAATGGTGAAGATCACTCCTAACATCTGATCTTGACCATTTATTCAAGGCATCAGATGGTAGGCATGGTGGTGGGTATCGGTCCCACAATTGTACAAGGACATGCATCCTTATTTCACCAGCCTTGTTGTTTTCAACATGTCGGCATTTACCATGTGTGGGATGGTGGGGTACGACCAAGATCTCATCCTGGATCCTCAAATTTTGAACCCTGTGCTCCACACAATGTTAGTATTTAATAGAAAGGACTCGGTTAAACTGACGGTGACATGACCCTTGAGGGTGAATGAGTTAGGCTTAAGTCATCAGGGAAAAATTTAAACTCAACTTAGGGAAAAGGCTAAAGTCAATGGAATGATTGATGACCGGTGCTTTGAGCTAATGGGGCTGCTAAAATGATGTGCAATGTGGCTCAAGAGATGACTTAAGAGATTGGTGACCAACAGAGTAGGTCAACTCACAATTATACCGTTTGCATACCTTTGTAAATAAAACCCCACTCATTCATGGGCACAAGGGTTTAAAATGGAGACTAAGCTCATGGGGCAAAGAGAAAATTCCTCATAATTTAGAAGCTCCATCACAATCTATAAGTCATTTTACATGGGTGTTTTGCATAAATGATTTATTTATTGTTTGTATTAAAATTCTTGTTCTCTATAATCTGTAAGTCATTTTACATGGGTGTTGTCGTGCGGGAAAGTATAGTTTGAAATGTGCCAAAAAATATATTTGTTAAGTTGCATTGACAAAAGAGCCATTGTGGTGTTGGTTTGATAGTAGACTATTCTAAATATCATTGGCTTCAGTTCTGTGGTTGGATTGATAGGAGACTATTGTAAAAATTGATGGCTTCAACTCCATTTTATAAGAGATTAGAGGGTTTTAAACTATTGTTCTCCACAATTTGTAAGTTATTTTAAATGGGTATTTTGCATAAATGATTTATTTATTGTTTATGTTAAAATTGTTGTTGTTCGGAATCTATAAGTCATTTTACATGGGTGTTTGGCATTATCGTTTTGTATGGATGGAGAAATTACAGTTAAATCTTCTTTCTTTCATCAAAAAATACATGGTTAAGATTATTAAATTTTTGTATCCCTCATTTCTTGTTTGTTGTTATCTTTGTGCACCTTTGTCCTTATACCCATTACCATAGGAGCAATTGTAGTTAAATCTTGTTTCTTTGGTCAAAAAATAAGGTTAGGGTTAGTAATTTTATCGCCCTCCATTTCTTGTTTTATTTATATTTGTGCATCTTTGTCATTATAGGAATTAAAATAGTACCAATTGCAGATTAACATAGGAGTGATTGTGTTACTATGGTTAGGATTGATAAATATATGCAGAGGGTTAGTATGAAAGCATAAACATGTTAGAGATAAAATTAGTTTGGTGAGTGTTAAGTGTTATTCTTTCTAATATTTATTTTATCTATTTAATTTATTTCTTTGATGTTTGCAATGGCATTTTTTGTCCGCCCAACCATGAATAAGATGTGTCCTATAATAGCTCTTTTAAAATCTCTCTAATTGTTTATAATATTTAGTGCTAGGAAATGTAGCATGAATTTTTTATTAAGTCTATGGCGTTATAGGCATTTTGTACAGGTAATTTCTCCTCATTGGCTTTACGAGTTCTATTTAATGTGGGTTTGGTGCCAATGAATGTAGCTCAATTTTTAAATTGACAATCCAACTCTTACATAGATGGCTTGCCTTGTATGAATATGTTTAGTGTGGGTTTTCAATCATCGGTGATTTATGTATGATTCTTAAGTGCTTTTATAATAGTTGTTTTAGAATTTCCCTATTTTGTCTATAATATATAGTGGAAAATTATGTAGCTTGAATTTTGAATTGAGAAGCCAACTGTTACATAGATTTTTTTTCTTACACCTTGTCTAGATAGTGATAGAATTTTAGGTATGTAGGAATATGCTGAAAACTCAAATCTATACATGCATTTGACTTGAACTGGGTTCTTCACTTTCATTATTCTTTGTAAGTAATTTCACATACATAGATGTCCATATCTAAAACTTTTTGGTGAAGGGAAATTGGAAAATACCTATTAGAAAAACACTTAACAATCACAGGAAAATGACGGATGTTGGAAAAGCCACATTAAATAGAACTTTAAAATATAGAGAATAGAAGAGGAAAACTACAATAATGAATAGTTTTTTATGAGCAACTGAAAAAAAAAGAATATCATGAAGAACAAATTGTTGCGAGGAAGTTGTAATAGATGAGGAAGAAAGAATATAATGAAACATATTGATATAAGACACTTCCATCCAATTTAATTAGCAAGCTTGAACCCTTACATAAATAGACCTGGGTATTTTGTTCCAGGGAGCTTCAAGCAGAATAGGAAAAAATGAATATCATGAAACATATTGATACAAGATTTGATCTATGTTCTTTGTTAATAAATATTGAAGACAAATAGAGAAATTGTATAAGAGGTGTTAGAATATCAATTATTTGTGACAATTCATTTTACATGGGTATTTTGCATAAATTATTTGTCTATAGTATTTAATGCCAAGCAATGTAACTCAAACTTACAATTAAACCTGTGGTGCTATACACATTTCCAGAGATTGTTGCATCATATGATTATTGTCATAGGCTAAAGAAAATAGGTATCGTCATAAAGAACTGGGCTTAACTAATTGATTTGGCAACTTGAAAAGACATTTGTATAAGTGTGGAGAAAAAAATTGTTTGGTGGCTTTTAAGTGCTATTCTAATAGCTCTTTTATCTGTCCAACTTTATATTTTTAATTTGAGAAAAATAAATATCATGAGACATATTGGTACAAGACAATAAGTGAAATTGGAAAGGAGCTATTAGGAGAACACATAAGAATCACAGGATAATGATAGATGTTCTATAACCCACATTAAATAGAAGTCTAAAATATAGAGAATAGAACAAGAAAACTATGATAATGAATAGTTTGTTATGGGGAACTAAAATAACCAATATCATGAAGAACAGTTTGTTGTGGGGAAGTTGAAACAGATGAGGAACAAATAACACTACCATCCCACGTAATTAACAAGCTCCACTCCTTACATAAACAGACCCAACTAGTTCTTTTCAAGGAGCTTCAAGCAGATTAGGAAAAGAAGAATATCATGAAACATATTGATACAAGATTTGATCTATGTTCTTTGTTAATAAATATTGAAGAGAAATAGAGAAATCGTATAAAAGGTGTTAGAATGACAATTATTTGCTACAAGTCATTTTACATGGGTATTTTGCATAAATAATTTGTCTATAATATTTAATGGCAAGTAATGTAGCTTGAATTTACAATTAAGCCTACGACGTTATACACATTTTGCAAAGATTTTTGCATCAAATAATTGTTGTCATGGCCTAAAGAAAATAGGTATCAAGAACCAGGTTTAAATAATTGATTTGGAAAGTTGAAAAATATTTGTATAAGCGTGGAGAAAAAATAGTTTGGTGTCTTTTAAGTGTTATTCTAATATCTCTTTTATCTATTCAGCTTTATACTTTTAGCTGATAGGCTATTTGTTTGAAGTTTCCACTAGGATTTTCACTAGCCCAACCATGAATAGGATTTGTTGTCTGATAGCTCTTTTACAATTTCTCTATTTGTTTATAATATTTAGTGCTAGGAAATGTATCTCAAATTTATGTCAATATATATGTATTGAATTTCCATGTCTCATATTTTAAAAAGTACTTATG
Organism: Sequoia sempervirens; assembly: GCA_007258455.2. Lineage (NCBI taxonomy): Eukaryota > Viridiplantae > Streptophyta > Pinopsida > Cupressales > Cupressaceae > Sequoia > Sequoia sempervirens. The sequence goes on from VDFB02281492.1 coordinate 443,152,402, forward strand.
TAGAAATATATATTGATATATATAGACCTAGACCAATGTGGCTCATTTGAGAATGGAACAACAATGTATATATGAACATTTATATCTAAAAAACTGTGTATGCTATCTTTATTTGTATTTAGGTAGACTTGATTTAAAAAGAGTTAAAAATAGCATATGTAAGTATTATTTAGTTTCCGAGAAAATTTCTACAATACAACATTAAATGATATACAATTAAGATGTTGTTAATAATAGAGAATTTAATGGTGCAATATGTGTAACATGTTCATAATTTTTTTGTAAAATTGATTGCACCTTGGCAGTGTATGTCCCTATTAAAACTAAATACATTGAAAAACACCCAAAACAATGTAGATTGCATTTGCTTGGTCCTACCATCTTGAATTCCATTGTATAGCACCACGAGCAACCATTTACCATTCTAATTTTGTGTTCAAATGTGGAATAGAGTCCCCCTATGGAATATGTATTTTAATAAGCTCCAAATTTAAAAACATGTTTCTAGTTTGTATAACTTTTTCCCTTTGCTTACTGTTCATTTTGTGTGTTGTGCAGCTCTCACATAATGTTGATTTTGTGCATCTTTGGCATTACACCCATTAACATAGGAGCAATTTCAAATTAATAACTCCTCCCCTTGAAATTTATGAAGACAACAAACACCTAGACTAGATTTTCCCTCAATTGACTAGCTCAAAAGGCTACAAATTCAATCCTTTTGTACCCTATAGTAATGCCTTACTTCGAAGTAGACAATATCTTATAGGCAACATAAGGTTTGAATTTGTACCCTTCTTAACTAGAAAATTGATGGAAAATTCAATCTTGATGTTTTCTCTCTTCATAAATTTCAAGGTGAGCAGTTACACAATGTGGAAAAACTATGGTGTACACATCTATTTCAATATAGTAGTGTGTATATAAATAGATATATATATTTGTGTGTGTGTGTGTGTGTGTGCGTGCATATGGATATATATATCTAGTTATATTTGTGTGTTTTTAAATGTGTAGACAAAGGGGAGATTCAATTCATATATGTACTTAATCATTTCTATTGTTATTGTTGTATAGCATATTGTTTTAATAAGAAAGGGTGAATGGACCATCTAGCAACATATACAAATATCTGCATATAGCTATATGTAGAAATATAGTAAAACAATAAAAAACTAAATAGATACATATATAAGCAACCTCAAAGATAAAAAGATCCATATAGGGGTGTATCCATATGAATTTATCATTTTTATTCTTGTTGATGTATCCCCTGGTGTTTTGATAGTATTAAAAGTGCATTTGTATTCTTGTTCTTGTATCTCGTGTTGTTCGATCAATATTAGAAGTGGAATGGTTATGGATTGATAATTCTAAGTTATCTATCAATTTCCATTGGGATGTTGCAATACATTAATATTTTATTTTTATTGTGAAATAAAGCTTTTAATTAGTCAACTCAAATTGTAACATTTTGTCCTTGCAAAAAGTTCATAGAACTATGTCTATGGAATCGGGTTTTGTGGAGGGGTTTCTAGAGCCCCACAACATTTATTTGTTTACATCTCCCACTGTTTCTATTATGGAGTCCAGCTCTGAGGGTGTGAACCATCAACCTTCAGATCCTGATTCCATAAGTATAAATTTCCTTTTTGTTATACCTATTGCAAATTTGGTGTTATTGTTTCCATTTTTCTTCACTTTAAGGTGTATACACACATGGGTGAACCTAACAAAGCATATAGATGTGCACGGAGCTAGGAATTTATATTTTCCAACATATAAAAACACCCCTTTCATGTATATGTATATGTATATGCATGTATATATGTATATGTATATGTATATGTGTATGTATATGTATGTGTATATGTATATGTATGTATATGTATATGTATATGTATATGTATATGCATATGTATGTGTATGTGTGTGTGTATCCATATGGATATGCATATGCATATGTATATGTATATATATATGTATATGTTTATGTATATGTATATGTATATGTATGTGTATGTATATGCATAGGTGTATGTATATGTATCTGTATATGTATGTCCCAGTTGGCGGTGACCTGACCCATTTTTTTATGGCTAGGCGGAGCTTTGTAGTAATGTGAGTTGGTGGTGGTGGAGTTGGTGGCATTGATATTTAAAAGCTTAATTGTGATTCTTTGCTCATGTGAGGGTTAATGCATTATGTGTTGTTGTATGTGTATATTTATATGTATATGTACGTGTCTATACATGCATATGTATATGTATATCTATATGTATATGTGTATGTATATGTATATGTGTATGTATATGTATATGTATATGTATATTTATATGTATATGTATGTGTATGTGTATATATATGCATACACATATACGGAAGTTGAATCATAAGTGTTTGCTCGCATGAGGGTTAATGCATCCTATTGCTATTGTGCGATGACAACAATTGAAGTAAATGAAATATTCAATGTTGCAGTGTGGGAAAGTACACTTTGATTAAGTTGTATTGTTGAAATAGTACAATATGATAGATCATATATAAAGACAACAAATTTCCCCCTACTTTTTTATTGTGTGATGTGTGATGGAATTCCATGAAATTCCATTTAGGTGTTTCATAATGTTCTTGGTTAGGGGTTTTGCTAGAGTTCATGATCCTCAACCACACAAAAAAAATATGGTGGGGATGATACCAACTATGGGTTGTGTGGTTTTTGTTTTATTGCCATATATTTGTTCTCACATAGATACATGCCTACACAAATCCTTATATACACTTGGCTTCCACAAGCATATCTTGCAGTTGGTTTCGTACATCCAATATTGTATTCTACTAAATGGGGGATATAACAATAGTAAAATAGTTGAAATGGTTAACGCAAAAAAACTATAAAATCCTTCTTTATATATTTTTATATATTCCAATGTTCAAACTATGTTATTCATTTTGTGATCATCCATAGATATACATTTATATACACATGGATACACACATATATTTTGTTATATGTTTATGTGTAATTACTAATTTAAATATATCTATGGTTATACATGTATATTCATATATGATAATATGGTTGAGATTGTATGTATACTCCTAGGTTGTGCAAGTACATTCTAGTTCCACATCCTAATCAATTGTTGAATTTAAAAAGGCTATAAAACAACAATGAAACCATTTGTACTATAGCCAACATAGAGTGGAAATTTGTGTGAAGTTCCATACAAAATACATGTAACAAAGGCTAACTACATCATGCATAGTTATAGGTCTGCCTACAGTCAATCTTCTCTCGTAGTGCCCATTGGAAATGGTAGATGCCAACCCTTATATACAATCTTAGAATAATCCCCCTGTTGCACAGACATAGCAACAACACTTGAAGGAAATATTCATTGATTGATACCTTTCTATGGTGAAGTGGTTCTAGCACTACATAGATGCACCTTCGAACCTTTCTATTTTTCAGATATGTAGGGAAAGCTACATAGGGATGCACAATCATATGTCGGGTTCAACAACGACATGTGTAAGATGCTATAATGAGAAAGGAACCCATTGCTTTAGCTCTGAAAATGGCATGGACCTAGGGCCACAACCATTGTTTCTACAAAAGCTAACATAGGTTGAAGAAATGCTTATTGCTAGGGTGGCTCCAGTTTTACAAGCTTCCCATGCTAGAGGAGGTCAATTTAAATATAGTGGTCACACAATAAGCTATCCTCAAGATATATCAAGTATAGGAAAACTTTTTTTGCACCGATTGCAAGACCTTGAGGTTGTGATTGTCTGGTGGACCACTATTGAAGGTGGCAATTATGATTGCTATGTTAATAAACATCATGTCATGGATGCATTAAAATACAAAATTCAATATGAAATTTTTTACAATGATATTGAGATTGATATTGAGGCTCTTAATATGTTACTTGATGTTGTTGTTGATGTCTCCAATTTCTTGCATACAATAGAGAAAGTTTCTGATGAAGACCTAATGCCATCAACCAGCTCAACAAATTTTTCTCAAGATAAAAATGTCTCTTCAAACTTTTCATCATTTATTCCTTCCTTGTCAAATGATAGACGAGAGCTCCAAGCAATCAAACAGGTATTACAAATTGAAAAGAAAGAGCAGAATATTTTGTGTTGGCCTGAAATTAGCTCTTCTCATGTTAATGAATACAACACTGAAGGTTTATTTACAATGGAATTTCCAACATTGTTTCCCACTGGAGCAACACTTCCCCTCCAACTGAGGAATGTTCAAATTCACTTGCATGAATATTCCATCCACTTAATGAGATATTTTGACCACGGATTTGGAAAACATGTCAGGTTTAGGTATTTCCTCTACAACTTGATAATGAGACATTGCAGCCAACAAACTATTTTTGTCTTTGTTAGAGTAGATCTAGAAGAAAAGATCCCCAGGTCATTGTTTGCATTGTGTGAACATCTTCAATTTGCTCTTGATTGCCAAATAGTTGAGCAACTGACGCATTTTGGTGCATCGTTATGCATGACTCAATCTTTTTGGAACTCTTGTTAGGCACAACTATCTACAATGATCGAACAACTTGGCATACCTACCCTTTTTTTCACTTTAAGTTGTGCAGACACAAAATGGGTAGATCTATAAAAAAATTTCTCTTATGTCATTTGTTTAGTGATGGATCCTTCAACAAAGACACTAATAGATAGTGTTGTTTAGAATCCATGTATAACATCTTTATATCTACATCATAGATTTTCAATTTTCCATGAAGAGGTGATTGAAAATATTTTTCATGTAAAAGATTATTGTTATAGATATGAATGGAAACATCATGGCTTTGCACATGTGTGTGGTTTTTTATGGCTTCCAGAAGCCCCCAACATGGACACTCTTGATTGGTCCAATCACCATGATGTTACCATTGCAAGACACTTTTTGATTGATATGTTTCAGCTTGGAATCCACATTTCCCTGCACAGAGATTACTCAGGATGTATCATTGTTCTGAAGAAAATCTATGCTTTCTTTCCATGAGCCAGATTCTTTCCAATGATTCTGGTGTAGGAGGACCTAACCACCTAATGACAAATCCTTATGTTTAATGGTTAAATTCACTTTTGTATTATGAGGGAGCCATCAAATTGTATTTGTAAACCTAAAAGGAAACATGAAAGGTTGTATATCAATGATGTAATAGATTCATTAGTTTAATTGGTGGGAAAAGGCTAAAAATTCCAAATTTGTGTGTTGCATTATGAAACAAATTTGTAATCCAACGGTTATAGGTTTAAAATTTTGTTTCCTAGGGAATTAGTTAGTTGGAAAAGGTTGAGAAAGTTTATAAAAATACTTAGAAGGCCCGAGTGATGGTTGTTGAAGCCAAGAGAAAGAAATAAAGATTGAAGTTTCTTCGTTGTCATATAGTTTTCACTGTTTTTCTAAGTTTCCTTGTTGTGTGCAGGTTGTACAGGCTCCATATGCATTGATTTCTCATTTGAATCTGTAGATAGATGCTTTAATTTGAATTTGGTGTTTTGATAGGGGTTTATTTAAACTTTTAAGGCTTCAAATCTTCAAAAACCTCATACCAGGTTGTTAAACAGTCCCGAGGGTTTGAAATTGTTTTAATGGCTTAATCATCATCCCACCTATTGTCTTTAATTGTAGCTCAGTGGGATGATTTAGTAGCATGTAGGGAATGACAATTTGGGAATAGGAGGCATGAAAGGAAGGGCTGGAAATGTGTGTTTTCCCTTGGAAATTGGTGGGTTAGACCTATGAATTGATAAACCCACGTTGTTAATGTCAAAATGAATGTTCCTTGAGCATGGGAGGACCTATTCAAATGTTTTTGAGCAGTTGGTTTGGTAAAGAGTGGTTGGGAAGTTGGATAATGAATAAGGGTGTCCTAAAAACCTAGTTCTTTAGGCTACACTAAGGGTTTTAGCATTGTAAGTTTACTTGAGCATTTGGGGTCATGAGACGTGGAAAATATTTGGTTTAGGAACCTAAGACAATAATTTTTTGAGTTTATAAGTTCTAGTGAAAAGATTAGAGGGTGGTCTCTTTGGAAAAGTGGCCTAATTAGAGGCCTAAAACAATGAAAAGTCCATCTTTGAGGCATTCAGTCCAAAGGAAGTGTGCTTGGTTTTCTAGTATGTTATGAACCTCTTAAAAGGGTATCTAAATCCATGATTTTTTCCTAGGTATTTTGGGAAATTTTTCTCAAAAGTCTGAAAACAGGATTTCCACTACTTCAAGGAAAGCTAGTTGTAAATGGTGAGTTTTGAAGATTTCATTGAAATTGACCTGGAGATTGTATTAAACTTATTCAATTGTCATTGTATGCATGTTGAGGGCTTTGTAAGGGCCTTGGTGAATATTTTTTGTTGTTTTGTAAGATAGAAGGGTTGTAACCCTTGAGGGTGACTTGATGCCTATTAGGTTGAAAGCATTGTGAAGACGAGTTCTTTATTTTGGAATTGATATTTCCATTGTTGTGAGTAATCTCCACCTTGGATCTGCATCATAGTGGTATCAAAGTGTATCACCTGAAATTTTATGGTTAATGTGTTAGAAGCAATAAAAACCAAAACTCCAAAGAAGTAATAGAGTGCAAAAGATAAAATATGAAAACAAATAAAACACAATTACCCCAAATCTTTAATCTCCATGGTTGATCTCCATTACACCTTCTAGCTTGTTGAAAATAATGATTTTCCCTCAAATTTATATGAGCAACCTAAGACTATGCCATGTCCTACACAAGTGTTGAAGGATTTTACTATGAAGATGACTCTAAAGTATGCAAAGTATAAGAGAAAGTGATAGCCCAATGAGAGCCAGAATATTTATATGAATGTTGAGAGAGCCCAAAATGAATTCAAAATTTCCATTTTATAAGAAAAGGAAATTTTGAATGGATGGATGAGATCAAAAGGAAAACGAACGGACCAGATTGAAAGTTGAGATAGGCTGGCTAAAAAATGGCAGGGGAATCAAATTAATAAAAGTCATTTGACCTTTGCATGCAAAAAGGCATCTTTTTGAATTAAAAATCATTTTAATTCAAAAATGGAGAATCAAATGACAGTAGGTAATAAATTCCCATCTTCATCTAAAATAAGAAATTTTGACCATTTTAAATGAGTAATGATTTATTTATTTATTTAAAATGGGGAAAATGACATGTGGCCATAATTAAATAAATTAAAGAATTTATTTAATTAGAAGAGGAAAATGTAAATTATTGATGTACTTAAATAAATAAACAAGATTTATTTATTTAAATAATCTAGAAGAACTAATGGACATAAATAATTAAATAAATTAAGAAGTTTATTTAATTATAGGGAGACATTAGATAATTAGCAACACATTTAAATAAATAAATAAAAATTATTTATTTAAATAATTAGGAAGAATAAAGAGGGGCGGGGGCCCTAGCTCAGTTGGCTAAGTAATTCCGTTGCGGCTCTGCTGGTCACAAGTTCTAGTCTCCCCCGTCCCGTGGTACTGGAGGGTGTGTTGCGCCAGTGCCACCGGTCACGTTAAAAAGTTTACCAGGCGCACTGCAGTTTATAGGGGGTCGTGCTACCCGATTCCTGCAGTCTAAAAAAAATAAAAATTAGGAAGAATAAAGAGACCCATGAATTAATTAAATAATTAAAAATTATTTAATTAATAAATGAAAAATGGACCGAATAACATAATTAAATATTGCTAGGACGAAAGCGACGAGAAATAGAGCTTGCAGGCCTAGGTCAATTTTTAGTGTCTACATTTTTCCCCTCTTTGTCATAATGTAGCCTATCACATTATGACAAAGAAAAATAAGTCAAAGTCATGCCCCAGTGAAGGTATGGCGTATTGATGCCCCCTCGGGAAATTTTTCAAATTTTGGCCCGGCGACAATTTTTTTTGGAAAGTGTCTCGACAAGCTAATTTAAAGACCAGAAAAGTAATGGCGAGATGGTTCATAGTTTGGATGTGTTTAAGGTACCCAAAAGAGAAATCACGGGTGACGAAAGGAGCCCCTAGTAATAACAATTGTGAAAAATGCCATTTTTACCCTAGAAATAGTTAAAATTGGAGGTAAAACTCATTTCATTTTCAAATTCGCTATAGTAATTTTAGAGAGCCCAGAGTGAGGATAGCAGCCAAAAGATGGTGATCCCGATCACAAAGCACCATGGATACATTGTCAGGACCTACAGGCAACCAGAGGGTGCGGAGCCAGTAGTATGTACCCTTAGCCCGTTTCGTCAATTTATCATTTTTAGCGCTTTTCTAGGGTTTCTAGGACTAGGAACAAATGTGTCATGACACATTTGTGTTTGCATAAGCCACAATCAACTTCACATTCGATGCATTCAATGTGTCATGCCACAAATGCAAAAGAAAATTAAGAAATAGTCAAAAGTCACACCGCATTTGCATGAAATTGTGATGCAATCTCCATTTTAAGCTGCATTTGTCAATTGGAAAGTCACATTCGAAGTATCGAGATACATTTGAATCAAATGACGCATGTGTACAAAATCATGACGCAAGTATAATTTTGAGACGCAACCAGGGAGCATAACGATGCAATCAATGTATAGTGACGCAAATGTGGCACTGAATGACACAATCACCTAATTGTGACGCAATTGAAGCCATTGTGATGCATTTGTTTTTTCCTTTGACATATATTAATTGAGTTTTGTTTCAACTTTTAACTTTCATTGACTTAGATTAGGTGATAATAACAAGCTTCAAAAAGATGGTGACACATGCATTGGTATGTGCAGAGACAGTTAGCACCTATTTACCTGGTAGATAGAGAGCGATGGTGTTTGATGTGACTAGGTATTTACTATGTCACCTCTATGCCCATTGTACGAGAAAATAGGGGACTCCTTATGGAACTCTACAAGAGATAGCATTCAGAGACCTGCTCTTTCCACCTGCCAACCGGGGAGGCTATAGTTACCCTTGAGGATATTTATTGGATTCTACAGCTGCCGATCCAGGGGGAGATGATTGTTTATGAGCCACGACATGGACATCAGATGTTCACTACTTACTATCATGATCAAGGTGACAGATTAGGTATTGAGGGATATGAGATCTAGTGGGAGTTTATGGCAGAGCATTATAGATGGTTTGATGCTTTATTGGCGACATTGATTTTTGGTGTGGTTATTCCAGATCGTCGGGGGCACAGGTTTCCAATTGGCTAGGGGGATGTACTTGTTGGCATGAGGTGAGACCAAATGATTTATGCCTGGGGACCTTACTTATTAGGTATGCTATATCATTAGCTGCACGAGGTTGCATACGGGAGGGCACAAAGCATTCCTTGCAGGATGACCCTTCTTATGATATGGGCATGGGAGCATGTTGTCATTTTCTGCCCATCGATTGATAGGCCACAATTGGCAGATGGGATGCCATATGTCTACTACTCTATTGGTGTGCTACAACAGAGCTACTATGGTGAGATAGGTTGGTGGAGACATAGGATTGACACCATGGTTGCATTTATTTGGAGACTGTACATGGATTATGGGCAGTGGGAGGGTGAGGCAAATCATCTTAGTTTCTGTCAACAGTATTGGTATCTGATTGGCTAGATAGTGAAGATGCAGTTGATTGTGGAGATGCACTTTCCACATTGTGTTCTCAGATAGTTTGGTGAGCAGTAGGGTATTCCACTTAGGACAATTGAGTATGTGAGGTCATCCCAGGAGTCAACATGGGGACCACCTATATCTATGGCCTTTGCTACTCAAGAGATAGATGAACTGGTGGAATAGCAATGGGGATGGAGAGGAGGCATTGCAGATCTAAGGACCAATGTAGATTTTGATTTATGGTGGCAGACATATAGGCCTATTCCCCTCACAGATCCAAATGGACCCATGCCCGTGGATGAGAGATCCATTATTCCACATGTGTTGCAAGCTAGACAAGGGGGCAGAGTTTGTGACAGAGGGAGAGGTAGAGGCCAAGTGAGAGATTGGGATGATGGTGATGATGGGGGAGCTGGTGGGAGACAAAGGAGAGGAGGGGATGGAGGGAGACACCAAAGGTGGGTGAGGCAGCGAGTGGCTAGAGCACCATTGGACCCTATCCCAGAGGTAGCCAAGGAGGAGGGAGAGAGGGGAGGGGAGCATGCAGAGGTGGAGATTGGAGGAGAGGAGAGGGTGATGGAGGAGGGAGAGGCAAATCACATAGAGGTTGAGATTCAAGGAGAGGGAGGTAGACGCAGAGGTGGAGATTGGAGGAGAGGGAGGCAGAGAATGCAGAGGTGGAGATTGAGGGAGAGGAGAGAGTGATGGAGGGGAGGCAGGAAGAGCATGTAGAGGTGGAGATTTGAGGAGAGGAGGATGTAGGGGATGATGATGATGATGATGAGGATGAGGTTGTTGATAAGGCAAAGCACCTACTGCGTTGGAGTATGGTGGAAGGAGATGATGGGATGCTAACAGGGCTAGTATTTCTAGAAAATTCCACTATAGACTAGTAGGTTGCCGAACTTTAGAGGAGACTTGATGAGAGCACTGCATAGGTTAGGGCTTTACAGGATGAGCATGAGCTAGCGAGGGTTGAGTGGGATCAAGTTGAGATCCAAAGGTAGGAGGCAGCATAGTGGTGTGTGGATTTTGCAGTGCTATGTGCAGGACCTTTAGGAGATATGGCCCATGAGTTTTCCAGGGTGAATGCTCGGTATGAATAGTACAGGACCCTCTATGAGTAGGAAATTCCTCCCAAGAGACGAGATCCTACAATTTCATGCTCACAGACAAGGACAGGTAGCGGTCACAAATCAGGGAGTGGGGGCAGCAGCAGGAGTCACACTAGTGCAGGAGGGTCTACCTCCTTAGGGAACACATTAGGTCATAGGTCCCACCACTCACACAAGAACATCTCAAGTCATCATTCGAGCCATAGTCATGGGTCCATCGGTTCAGGGCAGAGGTCAATACAGAGGCAGCCACCAGTGACAGAAACCTCAATAGATCAGGTTATAGATACAACTTAGACAACCCTGACAAAGGTTACAGTGACAGATGTCTCATCCATGCAGGGACATGTGACAGTGACTGTGATAGCCTCAGTTCCCTTGAAAGAGCACCGATCCCCCAAATCTTCTCCTGAACAAGATGAAGAGAGTACCTCATGAGATACTGTCTTTTCAAGTATTATGACATTATTGACTATTGAGCCTGTGAGCTCTATTTTTGGGATATCTTTTTTACTCTATCCTATGAAACTAATATTTTTGATATTATATATATATGCAATGCATTTTTTATGCGGCCCATTTGTTTTATGTGATGATGTGTTATGTGATGATGATGATGATTTGGATAACATGTGATTATGTAGTTATAATACCTATGTGACATTTATGTGATGTATTTGATGATTCCTATGATGATGTTACATGTATGTCTATTCCATGGATGCACTTATGATGAAATGCTATGTCCTATTTATGATTATATGCTATTATGATGCCATTTATGATACTGATGATGATAATATTTATGTTTTTTATTTGTTCTCATTTCTTGTCCCTGATTATGGATGCACTAATGGATGGAAATATTGTATATGGATTATATGACATGTGATTTGCATGATGATATGCCATGATGTGCTATGAAAACCTATGTATGTAATTAAGCTATTTCATGATTTGGATCTAATATAATGCAAATGTATAATGTAGTGCAATTTCTATATATTTATGTATGCGAATGTATTTTTGTATGTCACAGGATATTATCAAGAGACATAAGAAAGATGAGGTGACCAGAGAGAAGGAGATGGATCTTAGTAAGACGCAAAATCCTTCAACACATTTCCATAGGACTACCAATTGATTCTCTTAATCATCATTGGGAAGATTATCGTGATGGCCCAAAAACACCATGATATGATGTAAATCACGGTGTGCAAGGTCATACCATCACTTAACATAAACAGTCATAGACAAGGATGATCATGACTAATACTAAAAGCATATTTTCCCCAATCGATTTGTCATAATCAACCACAAACAGTAAAGACAAGCAAGAAAAATTAGGAAACTTCATTGCTTCTCTAAATCCTACTATTAGGAAATCCTTGAGGAACTAGCCTCGTGATTTCAAAAAAGAAAAAAAAAACATCATAAAATTAAATGCCAAGTGTCTGGATGCCAAGATGTCAAGTTTTGTTAAGAATGTTGAATGTTGGATGTCTTGGTGTCAAAATGTCAGGGTTGATGAATGAAGATGCCAGATTGGTGTCAAGTTTAGGAAGTTCACATCCTAAATGATGCTGATATGTTAGATCCAGAAAGGACACATTTTGAATGATGTTGATGCCAGAGTGATACCAAATTCGGGAAGGATACATCCCGAACGAGGTCGATGTCAAGATGTTGAATTGATGTCAAGTTCAGGAAGGACACATCCTTAATTACGTCGATGCCAAAATGTCAATTTGATGTCAAGATTCGAGAAGGACACATCTAGAATAATGTTGATGATTAGATGTTGGATTCAGGAAGGACACATTCTGAATAAAGTCAATGTTAAGAGGAACATACCTCGAATGTTGTGAGAATCCTCAAAATTCCAGATGATTGTGACGGTGCCTAGGAAGGACACATCCTAGGAAAATGAATAAGTGATGGGGCTGCCATTCAGAAGGACACATCTGAAGAGTAAGCAAAATTTGACTCATTTGACTAAGTTTGACCAAGTTTTATTGATTTTGATATGCCAAGATGAGTGTCGTGCTTGATTGACAGATTGTAGAAGTTCACTTGGGTAGATTGCTCATTCGAGTTTTGACAAAGACAATGATAAATTTAAAGACTATTTCATGTGTGTGAGAAAATTGTGCAATGAACCCTAATGGACTAACCTAGTGCGGTCTCAGGGGCTCATCGACAGATGGCCTTGCCTACATCATACACTAAGAGACCTCGTAGTTTGACACACCAATGACTTTGTCTTGTTGACCAAAGATTGAGTCATGATTTATTTTGAAAAACATAATAGGACTGACCTAATCTCTCAGGGGCTCGAAGATGAACCTTGCCTACATAGCAAGTGCGTAGAGGACTACAATGTAGTTCGGCAATGACAAAGACTAATCAAGACTTGAATTGAAATGACCGTGTTGACTGGCATGACTCTTTTTTTTTTTTTTTATCTTCAGGACACTTTTTTATTTTTAGGTCTTTTTAGGACATTTTTTATTTTTAGGTCTTTTTCAAGACATTTTTAATTTTAGGTCTTTTTAGGACATTTTTATTTTTAGGTCCTTTTTTAAAAATAATTTTTTTTAGGACATTTCCAATTTTTAGGTCTTTCTTAGGACATTTTATGATTTTTAGGATCACGTGCAATACCCACTGCAGTCTCATGATAAATTTTTCCCCTAGTCAAGTTGAGAATGAGCTAGGCAAAATGGAATGTAAAGAAAAGTCATGACTAGCATGGACAGTGGACAATATGCAAGACTTGATTTCAACCATTGTTAGCCATGGATGAAAATGTCATGATGTTGGCTTGAGGTGTTATGACGAATGTTAGAAAAGAGTATGTTTATTACGGTCAAAGGTAGATAGAGTGATAGTAGATGGCACAACAATGACTGACTACACATGACAGCTATTTTCCATGTTTTCACCATGGTACTTATCCAATGCATCTATTTACCAGGTTTTCACTATTGGACGAATTATTTCTCTTTATTTTTGTCATTATTCTTTTTTTATTTTTTTATTTATTTTTGGCATCACCAAGATGCTTGTTTTCCAGGTTTTCATCAAGGTGACATTTTTTTTCAAATTTTCAATTTTTTTGTATTTTTATAGGTTTTTGGGCAGGCTTTATGATATTATGCATAGAATTTGTGCAAATGTAAGCTGTTGATTGGCTCCATTAACTGTTCACCTTTAGGAGTAGCTAACTGATATGCTTTGGAACCAAATGATGCTATGATGATGTAAGGGCCCAACCAATTGGGCTCAAATTTTCCTGCCTTCTTGCTATCTAACTAATTCTTGGGATTCTACATGAGAACTAGCTCACCAATGTCAAACTTCCTAGTCATCCCCCTTTTTATATAACTTTTGCAAAGATGATCTTGGTATGCTTGTAAATGATTCAATGCATTGTTTCTCCATTCATCTAGCATTTCTAACTCATGCAGTCACGACTGTCTGTATTCTTCATCAATGATGAGGCCTTTCATGGAGACTCGCAAAGATGAAATTTTGACCTCTATAGGAAAGATGGCTTTGGCTCCAAAGATAAGGGAAAAAGGAGTGGCACCGGTGGGGGTATGGATGCTCGTGTGGTATGCCCACAAAGTAGGGTTGAGTTGGATGTGCCAGTCACGACTAGCATCATTGACAGTCTTTTTAAGAAGATTGATAATAGTTTTATTAGATGCCTTATCTTGACCATTTCACTGTGGATAATATGGCATGGAAAAGTGGTGGCTAATATGGAAACGTTGAAATAATTCACGGATCTAATGGTTTTTGAAGGGATAACCATTATCTACGATGATGGATTGTGGAATGTTGTACCGAAAAATGATATAATTGAGGATGAATTTGGAGATTTTTTTTTGTTAATGTAAGTGAGGGGAATAGCCTCGATCAACTTAGTAAAATACTATGTGGCTGTAATAATGAATTTGTATCCATTGGAGGATGTAGGTTGAATATTTCCCATGAGATCAAGTCCCTATTGTGCAAAAGGCCAAGGAGAAGTCATTGGCCTCAACTCTTGTGCTGGAGAATGAATCAAATCACTGTGAATCTGACATTGGCAACATGTTTTTACAAATTTCAGTGTATCCTTTTCTAGTGTTGGCCAATAGTATCCAAGTCTCATAATATTCTTAGCTAAGGTCGGGCCACTCGAATGGGATCCACATAAACCCTCATGTACTTCCTGTAAGGTCACTTTTGCTTCATTAGTGTCGAGACAACATAGAAGAGTATTGTTGAAGCTACGGTGGTAAAGGGTGTCGTTGATGATGGTATAACGTTCAACTTTGTGGATAAAGGACTTTCTTTGGTTATTGGAAAGGTTTTGAGGAAGGATCTGCGAATGAAGGTAGTCAAAAATGTCCTTATACCAAGGGGAACTAGAACCAATAAGCTCACAAACCATTTCTAATTCGGGGACATCATAAGCATGGACCAATAACTGTTCAACCAAAAACTCAAATTGTGGGACATTGTTGGGAATGTCAAGCAAAGTTCCAATTGTTGCCATAATGTCAGCAGCCTTGTTCTATCTTCTTGGAATCAATTCAAAGGATAGCCTATGAAAATATGCCAGAAAACTATCAACCATCCATTTATAAGGCATTAGCTTCTCATCTTTGGTTTCATACTCATCATTGACTTGGTTGATAACTAATTGAGAATCACTGAGGACCTACAAATTCCTGATTTTCCACTTGATAGCCATTCAAAGTCCTGTAATTAGTGCTTCATACTTTGCCATGTTATTAGTGCATGGAAATTTAATGCAGAATGACCTTGGGATGGAGTCTCCTTGTGGGGTAATGAATAATATTTGAGCTCTTGATCCATGATTAGTACGAGATCCATCAAAGTATAATTGCAAGGTTGTTGGGATTTTGTGTGAAATACAGACTCATCTTGGAAATTTGTTGTAAGAGGATGATTATCTGGTATTGGTGCATCTGCGAGATGGTCTACTATTACCTGTCCTTTGATGAATTTTCTCTTAGCATATTGAATATCATATTCACTAAGGATCGTGACCCATTTTGCTAAACATCCTATCAATGTTGCTCAGCTCAGGAGGTACTTCAAGGGATCAATCTTGGCTACCAAGCATGTCTTATGGTTTAACATGTAATGCCTTAATTTTTTGGCTGAAAATACAACTTCAAAACAAGCACGTTCAACGGGTGTGTAATTTAGCTCAAACCCTACCAGTGTTCTAGTGATATATATGGCTCTTTCTTTTTCTTCATAGTTATTTTGTGCTAGTAATGCCCCTAGTGCCAAAGTAGTTGCAGAGATGTACATAATTAATGGTTTTCCTTGGATAGGAGGCTTGAGAACTAGGGGTGACAATAAGTACTATCTAATCTAGTTAAATGTGTCATGGAATTTATCTGTCCACACAAAGGGGATCCCTTTGCATAGGAGATACTGAAATTATTGTCACCTATCTGCGAGTTGAGCAATGAACCATTTGATAGATTGAAGCCTTACTTGTAGTGTTCTTAGGTCACTGATTCCCTTAGGAGGAGACATATCCAATATAGCTCTGACTTTAGCGGGATCAACTTCAATTCCTCTACAGGAGACTATGTATCCCAATAACTTGCCTAATGTTACACCAAAAACACACTTTTTTAGGTTCAATCGGACCTTGTATTCTTCCAGCCTCCTAAAAAAATTATTTAATATTGAAAGATGATTTTTTCTTCTCAATGAATTTTCCAAAAGGTCATCCATATAGTCCTCCATTAATGTGTGTATCATGTCATGGAATATTGTTGTCATTTCCCTTTGATATGTAGCGCCTACATTTTTAAGACCAAACAACATTACAGTCCAACAGTATGTACCCCAAGGGTATGTAAAAGCAATTTTGTGTTGGAATTCAGGGGAAATACGGATCTGATTATAACCAGAGAAACCATCCATAAGGGACAACATCTCATATCCCATTGTAAGGTCCACAATGATGTTAATGTTCGACAAAGGAAAATCATCTTTAGGACATGCTTTATTGAGGTCTCGGAAGTATGTGCATACATGAATCTGTCTAGTATACTTGGTGATAGGGATGATGTTGGATATCCATTCTGTATAGTCAATTGACCTTACAAAACCTACATCCAACAATTTTTTGAGTTCGGCCTTAACCAACAATGCAACTTGCGGGTGCATTTTTCTCAGCTTTTGTTTTATAGGCTTGGCATCTGGCAATAATGGAAAGTGATGTAATACTAACCCAGGAGCTAATCCCGACATAGCAGCATAAGACCATGTGAAGTTTATCTTATGTTCTGAGAAGAACTTTTGAAATTCTAGTTGTTCAGTCTCTATCAATGATGCTACAAAGTTAACCATTTTGGGGTCCTCCACAGTAGCTATATTAACTGCTATGGTATCCTCGACAAGCATTGCTGATTTTTCTCTATCTATGGGGAGAAAGTCCAATCTTCCACCCTTGGACACCTCAAGGAGGTTTTCACCCTCAGATATTTCCTTTATTTTTACTTTTTTTTGTCAGAAGGCGCCTTTCGATTTTCACCTAGAGACGTGTAATTTTTTGTTTTATTTTTCTTTTTAATTTTGTGACTAAAGGATGGTGCAATCTCCCCAAAATAAGCAGCACAATCCAAGTCAATGGTAAATCCAACTTTGTTATCCCCATTTGGAATTCCTTCACGTAGCCCTAGAAATTCTGCTAGAGCCTTATCATTTTGAAAAGTTTCCATTACTGGTGGGCCTTGCTAGTTCCAGTCAATTAGGTGAGGGTAAACTAAGGATATTCCATCATCAACATTTGAAAATTGAGGATATGACACAAAGAGCATGTAAATGGACGTCGAGATGTTAAAAATGAAGTTTTCATCATCTGGATCTATGTTAGATTCTATCCAGTATTCTCCTACTCTTGTTTCATACTCACCAACGAAGTAAGGGACAAAGGGAGTAGCATCAAGGGAAAGGTCAATAGTGGTAGTTGATGATTTAGGCGATTTTACATGATGGTCATCAATTTGGGATGACTGGATAGGTATGTTGGGGCTAGGACGAATGGGAATAGAATATGATCTAGACTTGGCATCATTTGTTGTTGTATCAATCTTAAACATTTTCCAAAATCATTCTTCAAATGTAGGCTTGCTTGGTTCAAGGAATAATTCATCAAGGCAGTAGTAACTTAAGGATCATTGAGAGGAAAATTCCCATTCGTGAGAGTCGATTTCAGAGGAGGTGTCCCCAGTTGTCTCAACATAGTCTCAAGCATACACTAACTCACATGGAAGCACACTAGTACTTGGATCACCAGATTCTCGTGGACCTAACCCTAACCCAAGATGTTTTGGTCTTTCTAAAACTAATAATGGCTCATGCCTTCCATTATTATCCTTTCCAAGACCACTTTTCTTGTCATATCCTTTTTCTTTTATCATGTTGTATCCTTTTCCATATATTGATACTGGAAAGGGAGTCAAATCTTGTGGTTCTTTATAAATCTAGGATAATATATCATTTGTGTCCTCTTGACTCATTTTTCCCCACTTAATGAAAACTATATTTGGAGGAACCCTAAAAAATTTATTTCACTTGTATTCTAAAGCAGGGTTTTCCATAGACCTAGGGAGACTTAGGCATCTTGGTTATGCAATAGGCCATATTTAGCTCGTATTCTCCACATCCTTGGTCTTAAATTTGGAAACTTGGGTTGATGCTTGGAGTGATAAATGAAGTGGTAGGTGTTATGGAAGTGGTCATGGTGGTGGAAGAAGTAGAAGTAGATGCGGTGGGTGAAGAGGTGGAAGACTTCACGAGTGTTGAGGGGTCAATGAATTTGGAAGACAAGGACGTCGAAGCTTCCCTATTGATAGGCACTTGACATTCAGATACACCACGTAAGTTGGTACAATATTGGAATGGATTAGGGTCTCAATATATAGTAATCTTAGATCCCTCAAATGGAAACTTTACACATTGGTGATACATGGAGGGGACGGCTTTCAGTGCTTGGATCCAAGGTCGACTAAGTAAAATGTTGTATGGGAGGTCCAAATCTAGAACTTGACAAGTGGTGTCGACAATGACTAGCCCAATATGAATTGGGAGTGTAAATATGCCCCAAGAGGACTATTCTTCATCATCATATTCCTTGATAACAATGCTTCTTGTGGTGTCTATGCAAGCATCATAAAATCGTAGTGCCTTGACCAATTTTAAGGAACATATATTCAGTCCTGATCCACCATCTACTAAGACTCATTTGACCTTGTGTTTATGAACAAGAAAATTGATACGAAGGGAATCATTATGGTTGGATTTGACTGATGAATAGTCTTGGTCAGAAAAGGTGATATGGTGGGGAGTCATGATATATCCTACCATGGCTTTGAATTGGTTGACATCAATATCTTGGGGAATAGAGGATTCTTGCAATGTTTTATCTAGGATGGCCTTATGGGTAGGTGAGATGCATAACAACTCAAGGATATAGATTTGTGCTAGTGTTTTTCCAAGTTGGTCAATAAGATTAAAGTTTCCTTTAGGTTGGGACTGCTTGTTCTATGGACACGATTGTGACTGCTAAGTGGACGAGCCAACTATTGTTACCTTTGGTTGTCTAGGGGGAGGAGGGATGGCTATGGTGACCTTTCTGCCGTGGGTGATGACATTACATTCAAGGGCCTTTCTAACTGTGTAGACATGTTCATCAATTGTTCTAATGTGATGTATGATAGGTCTACCAGAATAGTCATATCCAATAATGGCATGATTGGCACGATTGTTGTTATTAGGGTTTGACGTAGAAGGGTTTCCTAAACCATGATCCTGCAGTGGGTTTTTGTGTATTGTATGATCCTCATTAGAAATAAATTGTGGTCCACTAGCTTCAACAATACGCTTTTCAATAAGGTCTTGTACCAGATTTTTCAATTGTTTACAAGAAGAAGTTTTATGTCCTTTTATTTGATGAAAGTCACAAAATGCATTATCATCCCACCAAGATGATTTAAACTACATAGGTTCATATGGTTTGGGGTCCTCAAGTGTGATGAAACCATTCTAAATGGATTTCTTGATAACTTCTTCAATAGGCTCACCCAAGGTGGTGTATGTGCGGCCTTTAGGGAATTGTCTTGGTTGTCTAGGTTGCCTTTGATTTTGATTGTTTTGATTGCCTTGGTAATCTGACTTGTCTGGATAGCATTAGCAACATAGGTTTGTGTCATCATATGTGTGTTTTTTGGTTGTGCCCCTTTTAGGGTAATCATCGGACCCATAGTGTTGACAGCCTTAGCATCGACTACACCATCATTGGTGACATGTTTGTTCTTAACCCAGAATTTAGTTTTGTCAGTAGAAGGAGGGTTTGCATTTTTGTTTTGGGACCATATTTTATTCTTCCTTTAGCAATGAGGGCTTCTTCAACTTGGACACCTCGTTCAACTAGGTCCACGAAATTTTTGCAGAAATGAACACGCAAGCCATTTTTCAATGGGCCCATTAACGTTTGTACGAACATGTCAACTTTTTCTTTTCCAGGTATGTCTATATGATAGTGACTCACTAGGCCCCTCCATTTTTGAAAAAATGGTAAAAAGGTTTCACCTAAATCTTCTTGTGTGAGTTAGCATAGATTGGTAATGGAGGTGTTTATGTCAATGTTGTATGTGTAATTTTTCAGGAATTTTTCAGCAAGTTCTTTCCATGATTGAATTATGGGTTGTAGTGTACAAAACCATTATAGGGCTGTTCCTACTAGGATTTTAGGAAATAGTCACATTAGATATGTGTGCTCATGAGCAATATCCACACAACTTGTTACAAACTCTCTGATGTGGTCAAGTGGATTTGTTTTACCCTTATATTTGTTGAAGCCTAGAGCCACATAACCATGTGGAAATGGTGGCATGTACAAAGTTGTATCAAAAGGATATGGACATAAGTCATATGGAATTTATGTCTTCTTCTCAAAGGTTTTCATATTTTCCATCTATTTTTTAAGGTCATCCACTCTTGTTAGCAAGGCGTGTACAATGGGATCATTGGTTGCTTGAAAGTACGGTATGTTCTGATTAGGTGTTTGTTGATATTTCTAGTTGTGAGTGGGAATTTGTTTCTGAGTATGAATCTGGGATGAGTATGTGTGAATATGTGACCCAGCCATGTTTGTCTTTATTTGAGGTTCCTGACTTGTTTGATTTCCAAAGGTATGCATTTGTTGCATCATTTTAGTGCCTTGTGTATGTTGAAAGAATTATTCATGTGGCATGGTAGTGTTAGGTCCTTGAAAGTGACCATGTGGTATATGCGTATTGTGCCCTTATCCATGTGGGATATTCCTTTGCGATGATCATGTGTTAATGTTGTGTTGAGGGCCTTGAATGAAAATGTGTCATGAGTTTCGTCCAAAGGGATTAAATGGGGTTCCACTATGAGAATGTGATGAAGATGCCCCCATTGTCATAGCTAAAGAGACAAACATAGGATTTAAGGAGGTGGTGCCTACTAATGTGGATGCAAAGGTGGCTCCTATCATTTGTGAAGATGATGTGGATGTTGTAGGCATGGATTGTGAAAAGGTAGCTCCTATCATTTGTGAAGATGATGTGGACATTGTAGGAACAATCATACTAGATTTTCCTCCTATAGGTGTCATGTTGGTTGAAGAGGAGGGGTTTTGATTTATGGTGCCACTAGATGTTGCATTAATAGTGGTAGTGACAACTTGCATAGTAATGGCAATGTTATTGGTCGAGGTATTGTTCTTGTCATGTTGGGATGTTGTGTTTTGTGTCATATTATTAGGAGAGATAGGTCATATAGTATTAATTTTGAAGCCTTTTGGTAATCTTGCGCCTTGGTCCAAGAGCATAGCAAGGTATCGTTCAGGATCATTCAAGACCAATTCTTCCAGAAACGAAGCAACTTCAGGATTTTGGGCTGTTGTCTCTAAGTTTTCAACGTAGACTTTTCCATTTTTGTCTCTTTGTATGAATTGTTCAAAAAGTGGATTTTGAAAGGAAGTTGACATGTTCATGGAAGATTGTGCGTTCAAATTTCCAAACAGGTCATCAAAAATCTAGTCATTGGAATTGATGTTGATGTTGGTGTTGTTGTCCAAGTCTTGTCCAAAGTCTACCATTTATTTTTTCTTTCATTGAAGTATTGTTTCTACCATCAAAATAAATTGCTCAAATGAAGATAATGGCCATGCGAGTATGACACTAGTCTATTTTTTTTGTCTTTTTGTGTGATAAAGGTTGATGATGCAATGAGATGATAATGTTTTGCCTAAGGAAATGCATAATGTCAAAAAGTTAAAGTGATGATTATGACCAAGATAATGATGATGACAAGGTGCAAAATAATGACTAAGATTATTGTGTTAACTAAAGAGGCAACTAATACAAAGTCTAGGTTCAAAATGACGACTAGGATGAATAATATTTTTGTATTTTTGGGAATAAAGTATGCAAGGTATAAACTAGAATGCAATTTGGAGACAAGGATACCCAAACACTCTAAGCTTAGTCTTTGTTTTCAATTTTGGTTACCAAAGGACTTGTTGAAAATGATGAAGTGACAAGGTCAAGATGACTAGTGAGTTTTCCTAACTAGATTGTTGAGTTAGAAATTCTGACAAACAGGACAATGATTGAAAATAGGAATGATGATTAAATCCAAGATAACCTAGTTTCGAAAGCAGTGATTTTGCAAATTGTGATGAGGTCAACCAAATCCAAAGTATGCAAAGATGAAAAACTAGGGACAAGCTAATGCGAGAAATTATGATTATGAAGCCTAATGGATGAAATAGAAAAAATTGAAAGTTTAATCCTAGGGTCAAAAATGCAAACTAATGGTTGAATGATAAAAAATTTGAGCAATTTCAAGGTCGGTTTCTAATAGAATCCTCTTGGAAAAAGTGTTTGACAATAGGCTGAAAGTGTTTAGACTCAGATTCAACTTTGTATCAGGGTTTTACTTCTGTCAGGAAAATGCATTGTTTGAGACTTCAGATGCATCACATTATTTTGAATGCTTTTTGGTTTAAGTGAATGCGGCTCTGAAATTGAAAAATATGATAGAGTCTTGTAGATGCAGTTTTGTGAGATTCATATGCATCGCAACGCAATCAAATGCGGTGTTTATGGCAAAAAATGCAGTTTAATAGAGCGATTTCACCTTAGGGATTTTCAAATGCATTTCAGGACAGTAGATGTGTTTCAATAGTTGCATCACAGGTTGTAAAAATTGAGTTTTCTGATGTATTGAGAGAAAATTTGATTTGTCAAAGGTCAAATGTTTTGTCTAGAATTGTAAATGTGGTGAATACTATTAGAAAATGTAGCAAGCACTTGACAAGCACAATGTTTTAGTGTAATCAAACGCATGTAAGACAATCATGATCCTAATAGCCCAAGGGTTTATGTACTCGGTATAGCCCAACGATATACCCCGGATTGGTGTTGAACACCTCTCCTTCTCAAGAGAGGATAGCTTAGAAGTTTGGTGGCAATGGCTCCCCTCCACAACACTCACTTCTATGGGCACACCAACTTCAGACTCTTGGGTAGTCACTTCCCAAGAACTGCTATCTCTACTCAAGGAGTTAGTAGTGAGTATCTTCGGGCATGATACTATACCCTGCACTATACTAAGCAATGGCTGAAAATGGTTGGCTTCTAAAACAACTAGTGTCTAGTAAGGGCATCCGTTCGAGTGGCCACACATGGGGTGAGAGATTAATCACCAATTAGGTGGCACTCCAACTTGAAGAGGTTATGCTCAACAGGGTTTATGGGAGTACTACTCCATCTATGTGATACATCCACACTCATGCTACTTGAACTTTCCTCAAGCACCCATTTTATATCCTGACTGGAAGTGGCTTGGATTTAGCCTATTACTGGTCGAGTCATCCCTTAAGGTGAGTAATTTTTCCCTTAAGGCAGGCCCATTTCTCTTACACCCAAGATCACCTGAAAGCGCAAGGGGAGAGGATACTTCGATTATTAAACTTCTTGAGGATGACAGAAAATAAGGTGGGTCTAGTTTTTTGATCACCTATTTTTCACAAGGTGAGAGCATAATCACCTACCACCTTCAAGCATAATTAAACACTTGCAAACAAAAGTTCATTTTAGTGCCCCAATGAAAATGTTCCTAAACTAAAAATCATCAACAAATGGTTTGAAAGATTAGTCTTTGAAAAACATAGTTGCAAAATCACATGTCAGTACTTTGGATATATGTCTTTGATTTATGAGTGCTGCAAACCCACATGTTAGTAATTTCAACAAATTCCTTTGAACCACAAAAAATTCTAATGCCACACACTGCAACTAGCCATTAGCAACTAGAAAATCCTAGTCTAAAGGATGGAAGAAAAATAGAAAATACTGAAGTGATAGAAATGCAACAATCTGAAAAGAAAAACTAAGAAGAAAAATGCATTACGACAGAGCATATGCATTGCAAAAGTTTCTATCAGAGTTTACTAGTTGAATGCATTGTTCTGCAAACAAATGCGTCAGAATCATGCAAATGCATTATAATTCCTATCAAATGTGTCACTGGAGGTCACTAATGTGGTTCAATGTTTCAAATGCATCCTTTTTTTTTGTAAGCATCATGACGCAGCAAATGTGGTTCAGGAGGATTCAAATGCATCGCTCAAAAAATTGTAGCTACAAAACATAAACAGAAAGTCATATGAAAACAAAAAAAATTGCAAAAAAACATGTCAGGTTCACCAAATGTATCACTAGAAATTTTATGGTTAATGAATTAGAAGCAATAAAAACCAAAACTCCAAAGAAGTAATAGAGTGCAAATGGGAAAATATGAAAATAAATGAACCACAGTTATCCCAAATCTTCAATCTCCATGGCTAATCTCCATTACACATTCTAGCTTGCTGCAAATAATGATTTTCCTCAGATTTATGTGAGCAACCTAAGACTATGTCATATCCTACACAAGTGTTGAAGGAGTTTACTATGAAGATGACTCTAAAGTATGCAAAGTATAAGAGAAAGTGATAGCCGAATGAGAGCCAGAATATTCACATGAATGCTTGAGAGAGCCCAAAATGAATTCAAAATTGCCATTTTATAAGAAAAGGCAATTTCGAATGGACGGATGAGATTGAAAGGAAAACAGATGGACCAGATTGAAAGTTGAGACAGAATGGCTAAAAAAAGGCAGGGGAATCAAATTAATAAAAATCATTTGACCTTTGCATGCAAAAAGGCATCTTTTTGAATTAAAAATCATTTTAATTAAAAATTGGAGAATCAAATGACAGCAGGTAATAAATGCCCATCTTCAGCCAAAATAAGAAATTTTGACCATTTTAAATGAGTAATGATTTATTTATTTATTTAAAATGGGGAAAATGACATGTTGCCATAATTAAATAAATTAAAGAATTTATTTAATTAGAAGAGGAAAATGTAAATTATTAACGTACTTAAATAAATAAACAAGATTTATTTATTTAAATAATCTAGAAGAACTAGTGGACATAAATAATTAAATAGATTAAGAAGTTTATTTAATTATTGGGAGACATTAGATAATTAAAGACACATTTAAATAAATAAATAAAATTTATTTATTTAAATAATCAGGAAGAATAAAGAGACCTGAATTAATTAAATAATTAAATAATTATTTAATTAATAGACAAAAAATGGACCGAATAACATAATTAAATATTTTAATTATGCTAGGGCGAAAGCGGCAAGAAAGAAAACTTGCAGGTCTAGGTCAATTTTCAGTGTCTACACAAAGTAGGGAGTAGATTTTTTTTTAATTTTGTAGGTTGAAGAAGAGGGTGAAGAGGCAAGGTTGACAAGATGCCTCCAAAGAACAAAGATATGGTCAAAGAGATGAAGGAGATGAAAGATAGACATGCTAAGGAACTTAGAGAGTTGGAAGAGAGAATAATAGCCTTGGATACAAACAATAGAAGGGATGCTAAAGAGAGTATTGAGATAGATGAAGAGGAAGAAGATGAGTTTCAAGATGTGGAAGAAGAGATTACTCCAGAGGATCAAAGAATTGCAAAGTTCTTGAAGGAAGTGAAAGATAACAATCCTAAGGTAAAAATTGATGTTCCTAAGTATGGTGGTAGTTTAAATGATGAAGAACTAATTGACTAGATTGCTGCATTTGATAACCATTTTGAATGTGATGAAGTTCTCGAGGAGCAAAGAGTAAAAATTCCAAAGAACAAGTTGCAAGGCCATGCTTTGGTATGGTGGGACTATTTTCAATTAGAGAGGAGGAAGCAAGGAAAGTCTAAAATCACCTCATAGGACAAGATGATATCAAAACTCAAAGGTAAATTCTTACCCAAGGATCATCAAGTTCAATTGTTTAAGAAATTGCAAAACTTAAGACAAAGGGAGATGGACATTAAGTCGTATACTGAGGAATTTTAGAAATTGATTTTAAGATCTGGTCATCATGAGAATTAAGATGAAAAAGTTTCAAGATACATGGGTTGTTTAAGGTTAAACATACAAGATGAATTGGTTTTTTCTAACCCTAGAACTATAGAGGAATGTTATCAAATGGCTATCATGGTGGAGGATAAAATGAAGATAAGGCAAGACAAAGCAGTTAGAGGCAAAGGTAATGCATCAAGAGGAAGACAAGCTATGCCTAATACAAAGCCAAACCAAGAAAATCAAGAAGATGCCATGAAAGGACAAGAGAAATCTGATTTCAGAGGTGGATGGAGAGGCACAAGAGGCGGATTTGGAGAAGGTAGGAGTTCTAATAATGTGTTTTTAGGAAGATGTTACACTTGTAATGAATTTGTCCATCCATATTTCAAATGTCCTAAGAAGATTGGTGCTTCATCAAGTGGGAGTAAAGGTGACAAAATATTTCAGCTTTTGCAAGGGGATGAAGTGGAGAGCACTGGTTCATCAAGCCATCCTATAGATCCTAAAGTTGGAGAAGTCTTGATGTTGCATAAACAACTTTTGAAGACTTCCAAAGAAATGGTGCTATTGCATAGGAAGAGGTTATTCAAAACCACTTTCAAGAGTAAGGGAAAGGTATGTAAAGTTGTGGTTGATTTTGGTTTAGCTGAAAATATGGTTTCATGTGAAATGGTAAACAAGGTAGGATTGAAAAGAATTCCTCATGAATTTCCTTACAAAATCTCATGGTTGAATGCTGATAAAACTTTATTGGTGAATGAAAATGCTATTGTGGATTTTCAAATTGGTGGTTATCATGATAGTGTTGAGTGTGATGTTCTTCCAATGGAATGTTGCCACATACTCCTTGGAAGACCATGGTAGTATGATAGGTGTGTCATGTATGATGGGAGAGAAAATAAGTATACAATCATGAAGGATGGTCACAAGTTTGCTTTGACTCCACTTGTAGAGGATGTGAAAGGAAAAACCAAAGTGATCATGTGTGGGAACAAGGAGCCTATAAATGTTATGAAGGAAATCAAAATTTTTGGTGTTATGAACAAGTATATGTCTGAAAGTGGAGGAACAATAGATGTGAAGGTAAAAATAGGGCTAAACTATGGTTTACTAGAAAGAAAACAAGAAAGTATATTAGTTGGGACCATTGAATGTCCTATTTTTTTAGGTAAGGGTGTGAAACAAATGAAAATTGTAGACATAGTGATAAATAACACTGATAAAACAATGGAGAAGCATGGTGGAAATGTGTTGGGACTGATGCCAAGGGTAAAAGCATAGGGTGCATTGTGGGGTAGAACTCAACAAGGAGATGATGCTAAGACAAATGGAGTCTATGGTAGAGATAATACTAACATTTATTTATTTGTAGGTGTGTGAACCCCAATCCTAATACCTACAAAACAATAAGAAGAAACACATTAGAATATAAAATGCAAGTAAGAACAAGGATTCCCCATGAAATCCATTCACAAAGTTCAAACTAGGAAAAGAAATGAAGAACACAATGAGAAAACAATAAAACTGAGATTGAATCCTAACTAAACTAGCAAACTCATGATCCCATGCGGGAATTGGTGTCAATTTGATGTGAAAATTGGCCCTTTCCCAATTCCTATGATGCAAGATTTGATGAATGTTGATGAATGATCCACTTTGATGAAGGATGGTGAGTGCTCCAATGGAAAAACCTACATAACCTAGCTAAGGTTCAATGATAATGGATGGAATTTTGCTAACTATTTGAGCATAGTAAGTTTACTCAAATTGTGGATGTTAAAATGAGAAATGAAGCCTCTTATTTATAGAATGCCAAGATGGATGAATGTCCAAAATAGAGCAATGTTGGCCTAACATTCATCCAATGGAAAGATGCCACTTGTCAACCTATGAGTGGATGGAGGACGTGCAAGTTTTGAGGATTGTGCTAATAAATGCTTATTTTTGAATTTTGAATTTGTTGAAATGACATGCAAGAGGGAAGAAAGAATGCATTGAATGCCACTTGGCTTAAGGAAAAGGACATGTAAGATGGAGTAAATGCCTTGTTGGATGTACATGTCAACTTGCATTTTGAATTCAAACTTGAAGATTATTCCCAAAAGATTCCTTGTTGAGGAAAATAGAGATTTAATAAATCAATTAAATCTATTTTCATGTGCAAGTGGTAAAAGCTACAGGCCAGGACATGAGAGGAGATTAAATTAATCAAAGTTAATTAATTTAATGAAGGGGGGTTAAATGATGTGACCTATTTGACTTAAATTTGTGGATTTACTTAAATCAAATATGAGAAGAATGTGATAAGGCATTAATTAAATAAAGATTTTGATTTATTTAATTAAAAGGGATGATTGTTAGATTAAACTAAATAAGGTTTTGATTTATTTAATTTAATAGATAGACTTTAGAGACTTAATCAAATAAAATAAATTATTTAATTAAATAGGATAATTAGATCAAAATGGTTAATTTAATTATTGAGAAGAGGTGACTTAATTAGATAACTGATTTATTTAATTAAGAGATGAATATTGTTGAATTTAATCAGATAGGGGTATTTGATTAAATGGTTAGAACAAAGGATGATTTAGGATGAAATGATGTTAGTGGTTAGGATCAAATGCACAATGCTAATCAATACATTTTACCTATTTATATTTTTCCCCTCTTTGAAGCAATGCACTTGTTGTGTTGGTTCAAAGAATAAACGATCTTGATTAAAGCCAAAAAAATTCTTTTTTTTTTTAAATCTTGCCCCACTACTACTTGACAAGAGAAATCATGCCAATATATTGCCGCCTTGAGAGATTGGATGAAAATTTCAATTTTTGGGTGATCTCGTGAAAAAAGAGGACAAGGTGCCCGATAGGTCCAAAAAGGCTCCTGGAGGCCAAAAACATGTCTAAACGCAATAAAACGATGCAAAATAGGCCTCAACTAGACAAAAACAGGTTCAAGGGTTCAAAATGCTAGAAGGATAGCCAATTAGTGAGAAAAAATCCTAATTTTCAAGCTTAAAAAGGCTCTGAGGGGTCACTTTCAATTCATTTTCACACATAGCCATCTAGTAACCTTGAGATTTGAACTCTAACCTCCCAATGATATGGCACAATGACAGCTCTTGATGCACATTTTTGATCGAGTTCAAACGTACTAACAGCCACCTGGTATTGGGGCACCGGTAAGTGATCCTTGAGATTTATTTTTTGTTTTTAGAATTCATTTAATGCTTTCAAAGTTAGTCATTTTGCATCGATGCTATATAGTTTCACTCAAAAATAAAACCACGCCGCTAGCTGTTAGATTGCGCCGTGGTGGTGGAGTTTGAGGTTTGAAAATAAATTTCAAACTCCAACATTGAGCTCATGGTTGGCGAGGTCATTTCTAAAGTGCAATGCGACGGTGTGTTAATGATAGGAATCTTTTCAAACTGCCCCGCTTGGATGGAAAGTGCACCGCGGCAGTGCACTTTCGACATTTTTTGCCCCAACGTCATAGTTTGATAAAAATCAGCCTATGACACCTTCATAGATAGCAATGCTAGAGTGGTTCCTTGGATGCCCGATAAATTTTTTTTCAAATTTTTTAACATGATAAGCCTTCCTAATGCAGGATGTGGCGAGGGAGCTCTATTCCTGAGAGCACAAGTCACAAGATCTATTCAGTTACTTGTGGGACCTGAGTGATAGAGATCAAGATTGACTACGAGACATGGGGTTGTGGTACATAACCTACATAGCTCCCATTCACACCCACCTTGGGATGATGTTAGCACTTGCCGAGAGATGGCACAGTGAGACCTCTTCCTTCCACCTTCCCACCGACGAGGCCACCATCACCCTGGAGGACGTTTGCCACATCTTGAGATTTTTGATTCATGGTCAATGCATCATTTTTGATATAGATGAGGGGAAAAATTTTTGTCACATAGTCCTTGCCACAGAGGACATTATAATTTTCAAGGGACAGATTGAGCTTGAGCATCATAGGGCTTTGGCCCCTCCCTTCTGCTTGGTTGTTGCGGTGATTATTTTGGGTCTCGTTGCCCTAGATCGACGAGGCCAATACTTCAGTCCCGGTTGGGGACTCTGCTGGGAGCGCATGGTGATGCATGATAGGCCTACTTACTTTCCTTGGGGGCCAGTTCTTCTTGTGTCACTATATAGAGATCTTCATGAGTACGTCTACCTAGATGGCAGAGCACTCAGAGTAGGAATCATGCTCCTCCACGTATGGGCATGGGAGTACATTGTTGTCCTTTGGTCATGGATTGTTGCAGTTCTGATGGGGCTTGATGATCCCCTTGTATGGCGCTATAGAGGTGGTGTGTCATTCACACACATAGGCGAGCATGGGATTCCCTATTGGAGAAGGGTCATAGATAAGATGCAAGTGTTTATATGGCACCCGTACCTTGGTCGGCCCAGATGGGCCAACGATGCACATCAGATTTTCTATGCCTGCTAGGACCACTTCATGTAGGGGCGAGAGCATACAATGATAGAGAGATATCTATCTAGGTGCATTCAACACTAGTTCGATGAGCCTCAGGTCTGGCCCAATGATGATTATGTGGTTGTATTCACCTGCACCATGTCACAGGTTTCATGGGGATGATACATTCCTACCTCTGAGGCCATGGATAGCTTCAAACAGTTGGTGGCTCAGCCATGGGCTTACGATCAAGGGCATGTGGATCTAGGCATGACATAGGCATACAGGGATTGGTTCTGGCCTCCCCTATATTTGACAGCTCCAGGAGCAGTCCCCAATTCATGGAGGGTGAGAGGTAGAGGGGGAGGACGAGGATAGAAAGATGGTGCATGAAAGGAATAGCCGGTCGGGCCTCCAGTTCAGCCAAGTCAGACCAATGTGCAGATGCAGGATCAGTAGGAGGTGTCGACTAGGAAGCAGGGGTAGGTAGGTGCACCACCATAGGTTGAGGGTGAGGATCAGCCTTAGGTACAAATTCCATGAGCATAACCAGTAGGGCAGCCAGTAGGGCAGGTGGATCCCCGAGATACATTGATTGCACAGTTGCAGGCCCAGGTGCATACTTTGATAGGGGAGAGAGATCAGGCATAGACCGAGAGAGATCAGATCAGGGCCGAGAGGGACCAGGCCATACTATAGAGACAGGCCACAGAGCTACAGGTGGCCGCAAAGATGGGCTAGTGACAATAATTGGAGAGTATGGTAGCCTCCTCCTCTCAGAGTACAGTATCACTTCGTTCTTACAGGGAAGCCATTCAAGAGGCCAATTATTATCGTTGGCACTATCATCAGGGTGTTCCTAGAGTAGAGCGGGTCCCTGAGTACTCATAGTGGACTAGACACAGACCAACAGAGGGTCATGGTGATAGGGGCGAGGGCAATAAATAGGAGGGTTAGGTCTCATTTTGATCGAGATGATACTTTTTGTGCCTTATGGGCTCCTTTTTGATAGCCTGATGGACCTTTTTGTGCTGATTGACATACATGTACAGTGATCTGATTATTTTGTACTATGACAGTTATTCGATGATGATATATATGAGATGATCATTTTGACATGATGTGATGTGATGTGTACCATGTATGGATGATTCTATTTCTATATGCTATTGTAATGATGCTATGGTATTATATGATGTATTCATGGATGCATTTATTTCTGATGATATATGCATTATGTAATGATTATGACTAACAGATCTATATTATGTTGTTTGACTTATGATATGCAGATGTATTTATGTGATATGTGATGATGCTGCAGTCTATATGATGATTTGAAATGATATGATATGTAGTATGCAATATGCAAAATGATATGGAAATGATCTATGGTGTATACGCGAAATGATGTGAATCATGCTTATAGATGAAATGATTATGGATGGATGTACACTTTGCATGTAATGGATTTTTGTATTTCTATTTATGCTATTGAAATGTTAAAAAATGATTGTGATGCTATTTATGAGATAATATGGATGATTAGTGGAAAATATAATGCAATGGTCGTGTTTTATATGATGTGTATTGATGATGAAAATGAGATGGTTTTCTAAGATGCTTAGAATAACAAATATTTTTATCCTAAACATGTTAAAATGATAATGTAATGTATGTGATGCATTTACTGTTATGTACTATATGCAATGATATGATGATGTTTTCTGCAAAATGATCATAATGTGTGAGATGACTTTATAATGTTGTGCGAGTATGTATGCAATGGATTATCTATAATGCTTATGTACCTATTATGTATGATTATGCTGTAAGTGGTAATGTGAAATGTTTATGAAATGTTTATGCAAATGGATGTTATGCAATGATTTATGTGATGACTGCAATGTGGTATAATGTAATGAGAAAAGGATGTGCAAATTTATGGAAAATGCTTATAATACCATGGTTATATGATGATGAAAATGCAATGCATGTGTTTCATGTATGATATGTTAATGCAATATGCTAATGATCTGTGGATGCAGGATCGATGACAATGTTGATGGTGATGATCAACTGTCATAGTACCTTGTTAGTACAATGATCAAGAAGGAATGAAAGAGAAGAAGTCATTTCAACCAGACACAAGATGATGAAAATTCAAAATGATGATGATTTCTTGCCGAGGAATTAGGATTTTCAAAGGGCCAATTTCGTTATGTTTGATGGCACACGTGGTAGGATTCATCAAGGTATATAAAACTAGGAAGGTGTTGTACCTAGTGTGATGGAATTTGACTTGAAAAATAGATAGGAGTATCCTTGTTCACACCTGACATACAAAAACCTTGCTAGGATGCACTTTAGAAGTTTCAAACATCTTAGACCAAAACACAGAAAGGTATAACCTATCAATGCAATAGTCAAAAATTTGTCCAAAACTTCCTCCATACATACCTAACAAAGCAAGTATTCGTGAAGGTTATAAATTACAAGAACTTCCAACAAGCACAACATTCAAAAGATAATGATCATTTCCCCATTCCTATTTCTCTAGACCCTCTATTCGGATATCATCGAGAGGTCTTTGGAATGAGCACAATAAGATAAGTCAAAAGATAAAGATAAAGTAAACAAACAAGTTGATGTTCTCCAATACCACTAACCAAAAGGGGATGTGTTTTTTAAGGATAAGAACCGAAACTATTGCCAAAAGATAATTCCCATTGTAGGAAGGATACATCTAAGGACATGTTAGTGGATGTTGACACATCATTTCATTTATCCTAAGTGTTCTTTCAAATGATTGATATGCGACCAGTTGGATGATAGGTTATCGATGCAAAGAGTTGACCCACTTGTTTACGTATTGACTTAAACCTAAGACTTGATGTTTTGAGTTTTCACTTTTCACCTGCTAGACTTGTTTCTGATTATCTTACCAAAGATTGAGGATGAGGATCATTTATTATGAATGATGTTATTGTGGGTGTAAGCGAGATGAGATGGATGGATTTTTTCAAATATTTGGATTTTTTTGGAGTTTATTGTAATTTTTTGACACTATTTTTGGTATTTTTCAAGTTTTTCAAATGTTTTGATTTTCAATTTTATGATGTTTTAGGGTTTTCTGAGATTGTGACCAAGAGACTAACCTAAAGACCTATCCTAGGGGCCTCGGGGGCTAATCAACAGATTAGCCTTGCTACGTTATACACGTAGAGACCACGTAGTTCGACTGATGACTTGACTGATTTACAAATGATGATATACATGATGAGATGTCAGTTTATTATGACAGACTCCTAAACGACTGACCTAAGTGTCTCGAGGGATGATCAAAGATCAACCTTTCCTACGTTCAAGACTTAGAGACCTGTAGTTCGACAAGACGACTTTTTTTTTTTACTTTTTTACTAACTTTTTGATCTATTTTGGGATTTTGATATGTTTTGATGTTTTTGGATTTTTTGATGTTTTGATGTTTTTGGATTTTCTGATTTTTAGGATTTTAAGAATATACACGAATCTGATCTGATGAGAACATGCCCCCAGTGTGATGCAATAGAATACTCTGATAAAGGTAGGACAAATTGACCTTGAGGATGGGTTGAGTAGTACTAGGAGGGATTATGATATGAAAACAAGACCAAGCTATGGTGCGGATGTGGGTGGATGTGTGATGGATGGAGATCTGAATGTGATGGATGATGACAATGTAATGGATGGATGATGCAAAACAAGCCATAAAGATCCTGGTTGATAGAAAGTGCTTATTTACACAAGGTGCCTTTTTGCTAGATTTTCACCAAGGTACTTGTCCAAAGTGCCACCATAGTAGTTTTCACTAAAGGATGATTTTTTTCTCTTTGCTATTTTTGATCCTTTTTCTGATTTTTTTTAGATTTTATGCTTTTTTGATCTTTTTTGTTGTCACCAAGATGCCTATTTGCCAGGTTTTCACTAAAGTAACCATTTTTTTAAGACATTTATTGATATTTTGGATTTTTGGTTCTATACCTTGAAAGATTTAGGCATAAAACTTTTTGAGATGAGAGTTATTTATGGGCTCTTGTAGAGGTTTCCCTTCAGGTGTTGATAACTAATATGCCCTTGACTTATAACTTGTTGTGATAATGAATGGTCTCAACCAATTGGGTTAAAATTTTCCTTTGCTGCTTGGGTTTGGGACATTCTTCTAATTTTCCTTTAATACTAGTTCTTCGACTTGGAAAGTCCTGCTTCTAATTTTCTTATTATAGCTCCTTTTGACTCTATTCTAATATACTTTCAAATGATTTAGAGCATCTATACACCGCTCATCCAGTAGCTCCAACTCATTCAATCTTGATACTCAGTACTCTTCATCTATGATGAGGTTTTCCAGTGATATCCTAAGTGATGGTAGCTCGGTCTCAATGGGGAGTACTGCTTTTGATCCATAGACCAAGGAGAAAGGGGTGGCACCGATGGGTGTGTAGATACTAGTTTGATAGGCCTAGAGTGTGGGATTAAGCTACAAATGCTAGTCACGTCCTGCATCATTGACTATTTTCTTGAGGATTTTCAAAATGGTTTTGTTAGTGGCTTCTACTTAGCCATTGCCACTTGGGGATAGTATGGGGTGGAGAAGTGATGTTGGATTTTGAAATTTTCACATAAGTTTTGGACATCTTGATTTTTAAATGGTGTCCCATTATATGAGATAAAGGCTTGTGGGACATCGTAGCAGCAAATGAGATAGTTCAGGATGAACTTTGAAATATGCTTCCCAGTTATATGCATCATGGGTATGGCTTCCACCCACTTAGTAAAGTATTCCATTATGGTTATGATGAATTTGTGGCTGTTGAATGAGGTGGGTGTGATTTTTCCAATGAGATCGAGTCCCCACTATGAAAAGGGCCATGTTGTGATGATGGGATGAAGCTCTTGAGCTGGATCATGGATGAGGTCCCCATTCTGTTGACATTGTAGACACCTTCTGGCATAGTCATGTGCCTCTCTTTCCATTATGGGCCAATAATACCCCATCCTCAGCAATTTCTTGGCTATAGTCATTCCACTCGAGTGTGAACCATAGATACTGTTATGTACTTCAGTTAGAGCAGTCAATGCCTCCTCAGTGTTTAAGTAGTGTAGTAGGTCTCCTTCTATACTTCTACAATATAGGGTATCTCCTAGGATGAAAAATTGGGATGCCTTTTTGAAAAAGGTTCATTTTAGGTTTGAGGGTAAGTCAGTAGGTATGACTCCTATTCGAAGGTATGTGTAAATGTCGTGGTACCAAGGATCACTAGGACCAATAATTTCACACACAAATTCTGATTCTGGTACCTTGAATGTGGGTACGAGAAGCTGCTCTATCAGGAATTCATATTTTGGAACATTGTGAGGGATGTCAAGTAAGGATCCAATTGTTTCCATGGCATCTATTGCTCTATTGTTGGCTCTAAGAATCTACTCAAATGTAATCATGATGAAGGATTCTTTGAGAGTCTCTACCAATTTCTTGTATGGAGTGAGCTTGTCGTCCTTGGTTTGGTATTCATTGTTCACTTGATTTATTATCAATTGAGAGTCTTTGTATAATCTGAGAGCTATAATGTTCCACTGCACTGCTATTCTGAGACCTATGGTTAAAGACTTGTATTCTGCAATATTATTGGTGTAGGGAAACACCATTTTGTAGGATCTTGGTATGCAGTCCCCTTATGGGGTGATAAAGAAGATGTCGGCTCCTATCCATGTTGTGTGTATAAGCCATCAAAGTAGAGTTTCTAGTGGTCAACTATGTTGAGGTTGAAGATGGATTCATTTGGAAACTCTAAAATGAGAGGATTCTTTGAATAGATTGGTGTTTCTGCAAGTTGATCTGCGATGACTTGGCCTTTGATTGCTTTTCGCTCCACATATTCAATGTTGTATTCTGACAATATCATCACCCATTTGGCCATTATTCCTGTGAGCATTGCCTTTGATAGTAGGTACTTGAGAGGGTCAATTTTTGTGATGAGTTTTATTTTGTGTGCCAACATGTAATGTTTGAATTTTTGTGATGCAAACACTATGGCTAGGCATGATTTCTCTATGAATGAGTGGTTTAGCTCATGCCCAACCATTTTTCTACTGATGTAATAGATAGCCCTTTCTATTCCATTTTTGTCACGCTGAGCTAAGAGAGCTCCAAGAGCTGCTGCTATTGCTAATACGTAGAGAATTAATGGTTTTCTTGGGATTGGTGGTATTAAGACCAGCAGTGTCAGTAGATACTTTGATTTTATTGAATTCCTCTTCACACTTGGTATCCCATTTGTATGCTACTCCCTTGTGGAGTAGGTGAGAATATGGGTTTTGTTTGTCTGCTAGCTGTGCTATGAATCTTCGAATGGATTGGAGCCTACCTTGGAGACCTCTCAATTACTTTAATGTTTTTGGTGCCTCTATTTCAAGGATTTCTTTTACCTTTGCTAGATGTACCTCAATACCTCTCATTAACACTATATAGCCTAGCAGTTTTCTTGATTGTATGTTGAAGAATCACTTCTTTGGGTTTAATCTGACCTTGTACTCTTCCATCCTGTCAAAAATGGCACTTAGTGTTGCTATGTGATCCTTTCTCCTTCTATATTTGGCTAAAATTTCATCAACATAATCTTCAACTGTCTTATGGATCATGTCATGGAATATCAATGTCATAACCCTTTGGTATGTTGCTTCTACGTTCTTTAAGTCGAATGGCATCATATTCCAGCAGCACGTCCCCCATGCACAAGTGAAAACTATTTTATGTTGGTCCTCTTTAGCTATAATGATCTGATTGTACCCCGTGAATCCATCCATTAGTGACAACATTTCATGTCCAACTATCATATCTATGATCATGTCAATGTTTGGAAGTGGGAAGTCATCTTTTGGACATGTTTTATTCAAGTCTCTGAAGTCTATGCATATTCTGATTTTCCCATCAGGTTTTCAAATAGGCACCAGGTTTGATACCCATTCTAGATAATCTATCAATCGAATGAATCCCACATCTAGTAGCCTTTTTAGCTCCATTTTGACTAGTAGGGCGATCTGAGGGTGCATTTTTTTTAGCTTTTGTCTAACAGGCTTTGCTTTTGGGTATACTGCTAAGTGGTGAACCATAATTTATGGATCAAGCCCTGGCATGTCAGAATAGCTCCATGCGAAGTTTATCTATCTATCTCTTAGGAAGGTTGCTAGGATCTCTTATTCCTTTGATAGTAATGACTACGCATAGAATAATGTAATGTGTGGGGTTTCCTCTATTCCTAGATTGATCGGATTGCATCTTTCTGTAGGATTGTTGATTTTTCTTGATGAATAGCTCTAAAAGGAAGATTGAATCCCCCATCCTTGGGTGCCTCAGAGAGGTTTTCACCATTGGATGCATCCTTTGTTTTTAATTTTTTCTAGTCGCAGAGTTCCATAGTGTGGATTTCACTCAAGGATTTAGATATTATTCTTAATTTTTCACTTTTGCGACTAAGGGATTCAATCATTTCCCCATAATAGGCATGCATATCTAGCTCCATTATGAACCCTACTTTTTGATCCCCACATGGAATGTTATCCTATAGTCCCATGAATTCTGAGAGTGCCTCGTCATTTTTTAATGTATCGAGAATTGGTGATCCTACTTGGTCATAGTCGATGAGTTGGGGATATACTAGGAGGATTTCATGATATTGGTGGTTTGATTCAAAAGATAGGGTGCTAATCATGCAAAGAGTGGTATCCTTAAAAATCCTAGGTAGATTGGATGTGGGATCATTGTCATCACTACTACTACAAATTTTGGTTATATCAAACGTATAGTTATTTAAGACGCGACCTATGGATACTGGTAAGCGTAGTTCAACTACGGTTGGATGAGGAGGATTATTAACCCTTCTAACTAGAGCACTTCAGCCATCTATGGTTATACTTGGAGGGTTACATCCAAGGCCAAGATTTGTCATTTGTGTCTCTAGAATGATAGGTATTATAAGCCCATTTTCATTTTTTCCAAGTCTTTGATTCATGTCATAGCCCATTGTGAGCATCATTTGCAAACCCTTGCTTCTGTCATCCATTAGTAAATCAGCTCCTGATCTCTCATCTTGATATAGCATATGAGATGGATCTGCCTCAATAACTTCTTGGCCAAGATCTCCTCAACTTGTAATGTTAGGGTAGTCTTTAGGAGACATTTGAGATGTGGAGGCTTCATTTATTTGTGGATGTCCCTATGATCTAGGAGATTGTGGTAACTCTCCTACCACAAAAGCATTTTTAGGGATAATGTAGTTTCCACAACCATTATCTTGGATGATGACCTTAATTTCAGAGATGGTAGGAATGGTAGGAGTGATGAGTGTCTCTATCGCAGAAGTGGATGCGAGAGTGGTAGGATCAATGTATGGTGTAGATGGACCCTTATCATTTTTTCGTACTTGGGGGATTTTATAGTACTTTGCTTCAAGGATTTTGCAATAGGAGAAGGGTTCGAGATCTCCATGGATGGTGACTTCTTGTCCCTCATGTGTGAATTTCATGCATTAATGGAAAGTTGATGCTACTGCCTTCATTGGATGAATCCATGGATGTCCCAAAAGGATGTTATATGGTAAGTCAAGGTCTAGGACCTGACAAGTGGTTTCCATGATAGCGGGCCCTACTTGAATATGGATTTTGATCGTGCCTTGGGATACTCTTTCTTGATCATCATATGCTGTTATTGCGATACCCTTTCCTTTTCCGATAGAATCTTCTCATATTTTTAATTGTTTGATGAGCTTGAGAGAACAAATATTCAAGCCCACACTCCATCCACCAAGACCCTTTAGATTTTTCTTTTATGTACTATGACTTCTAAGTGGAGGACACAGTTGTGAGATGGTTGAGCAGGGAAATCCTGGTCAGAGAATGTGAGGAGATTTGGCATAATGATATTTCTGACCATAGCTTGGAATTGTTCTACATTCAAGATATGCGGGGATAGTGGATGAAGCCAGCGCTTCCTCAGGGATTTTCCTATGGGAAGATGAGATTTTTAGGAACTCCATGATGGAGATTTGTGCTGGAGTTCTTTTGAGCTGATCTAGGACATTGTAGCCATTGGGTATAGATCTAGGTGTAGGGACTCTATTTGGCTGGGATGATCCTGTGATGGTAACTTTGCCGCCTCTTGTGGTGACTCCACAATCAACATGGGCGCCTTTGATGGTGATGACTATGAAATATTCATCTAGGGAGGTGACGACAGTTTCATACACATGATTCACATTTGTGTGGGTTCCTTTCCCCTTATCAGTGTTATTATTATTCCCTTTATTGCCATGGTTAGTCATCAAATTCATGTATATTGTAAGATCTTGGTTTCTTGTTGGTTGTTCCATGTTTATAATTCTTTGATAGATAAGATCTTGAATTATGTTTTTTAGCCTCATACAATTGTTCATGGTATGCCCTTTGATTTTATGGAAGTCACAAAGTTGATTCTCATTATACCAAGGAGGTTTCACATCTAGTTCTTGGTAATTCTCATTGGTGGGCGCTTTGATGAGTTTTTCGTTTATCAGCT
The DNA here is from genome assembly GCA_007258455.2 of Sequoia sempervirens. Taxonomy (NCBI): domain Eukaryota; kingdom Viridiplantae; phylum Streptophyta; class Pinopsida; order Cupressales; family Cupressaceae; genus Sequoia; species Sequoia sempervirens. The sequence continues at coordinate 443,192,655 of VDFB02281492.1, forward strand.
TCTTCATGATGACTTCAAGTGGTTCCCCTAGAGCAGTGTACTTTCACTTGGGGTAATTCTTGTTCCATTGGGGTGGTCCCCTTTGATCATTGAGATTGTTAATTTTCTGATTGTTGTTTGGTTATTGTGTTGTCTGATGATTTTTTTGGTGTTGGATTTGGATTTGTGGTGTGGGTGTATTTTGGGGTGGGGCACTGATGACCACTTTGGCATCGAAAACACCATCATTAGTAAAAAAAAAATTCCTTTCCCACATGCGAGGTTTATCGTTGTAATTGGCGGGTGGGCAATTGTTTTGTTGTTTAGGGTATGAAGTTGATCCTGTGGGTTGTGTCATAAGGGATCGTTCGATGTTGAGTGCCCTGGAGATCAACTGATCATATGTGGTGATCCCTTGTACCTTGAGATGAAATGCCAAGAGTCCATCAAGGTTGGATATAATCGTGAAAACTTGTTCCTCGAGCATGGTCCATTTACTCTGATTGGCCTTGGATCGCCATCTTTGTAGGAATGAAGAGAATGATTCATTCTTACCTTGTTTTAGAGCTAAGTGTTCTTCTAGACTAACATCCATGGAAATGTTGCATGCATAATTTTTAATGAATGCATCTATAATTTCTTGGAATGTTCTAATGCATGTAGGTAGGTGAGAGAACCATTCCATAGCATGGCCAGCGAAACTCCTAGGAAATAGTCACATCAGATAAGTATTGTCGTATGCGACTTCCATGCAATGAACCTAGAATTCCCTGATGTAATCTTCAGGGTTTCCCATCCCACGATATTTTTCAAACTTGGAGATTTCAAATCCCTTGGGGAATGGTTTCATCACAAGGCTCATGTCAAATGGATAGTGACACAAGTTGCTTGGTGTTTTTGTGGTTCGCCCTAATTGAATATTGAGCACTTGTTGTTAGAGCAACCTGATTTGTGTTACGTTGTTTTGAGGATTAGGGGGTGGGATGGAGGTTTTTGGGGTGTTTCAATTGTGGGTTGGATGAGTGGGTTGGTTGGTGTGTTATTTGATGGTATTTGTATATTTTGTCGATCTAGGTATGCTTGTACTTGTTGTTGTATGAACAACGCTTGTTGTTGATCTTATTGTTGTTGTGCTAGGATTGCCTATTGTTGAGCTTGTTGTTATGATTTTTGTTGTTCCAACAAAACTTGTTGTTGGGCTACCAATTGGGTTGCTTCTTGTTGCTCTTGATATTGTTTTATTGCTTGTTGATATGCTTGTAGGTGTGCTTCTTGTTTTTGTGCAAGAATTTCTGCTTGTGCTTGATATTGGGCATGCGCTTGAGCTTGGGCTTGGGCTTGTTCCACTTGTTGTTGCAATAGAATTTGGGCTTGTGCATCCTTTTGTGCTTGTAATACAGCTTGGGATACTTGAGCAGCTTACACGGCTTGATTGGCTTGTTGTTTTTGTTCTTGCAATAAGGCTTGGGCTTGTGCGGCATGTTGCACTTGCTGTGTAATTTGGGTGGCTTGAGAATTTTGCGTTGCTTGTGCGGCTTATTGGGCAGCTATTTATGTGGAATTTTGCTTTTGCATTTGTAGGAATTCCTTTTGATAAGCAGCTTGGTGAGCGGCTTGCAATACCATGCTGTATTGGTTTGATAAATTGAAGTTTGCTGGTGGTGGGGGTGGTGGTGGATTTAGAATGGTGTTTGTGGTGGTGGTGAGTGGTTATGTCATGTTGGTGGTGAGTGGTGATGTCGTGTTGGTGATTTGAGTGGTGAATGGTGTTGTTGATGTAATTGGCCCTTGAGAGATCATGTTTTGAGATGTTAGGGGGGTGGTTGATGATGTTGTGATTGCTTCTATAGTTGTCATCTGTTGTTGTGATATCGATGAAAAGTTTTGACTATTTGACATGATGTTTTGATTGGTGTTTGGAATGTTTGTTTGATTTTGATTGATATTTGGTAAAGGTTGGAATCCCAAGCTAAGTAGAGGTGTGGATAATGGTGGTAATGGTGGGAGGGGTGAAAATGTGAGGGGTGTGAGTTCTTGAGAAAATGATGTGGTGTCAAAACTCCCCCAGGTCCTAACATGTCACCCTCCTCTTGAAAATTTGTGAGGAGAGAAGTTTGAGATGTTGCATGGAAGGATGATGATGATGGATCATTATGGAAAGTGAGTGGGAAATTCTTATGTAATGGATTTTTGGGTATGTTTTGTTCCAAGATGGTGTTTGTATCCAAGTCTTGATTGTTAACAAGGGGGTGTGTTTGAATAGCATTAAGAAATGCATTTCCATTATTGACATTAGGTTGAGTTAGAGCAATAGATGTTGTGATTTAAAAAATGTTTTGAGTGATGTTTTGGGATGGGGGTGTAGATGAGATGGGGAGTGTGGATGAAATCAGAGGCATAACCTCCAAATATGGTTCCACCATAGAGCTTATGTCAAAATCAGAAGGTAATTTGGCCCCTTGCTTTGCTAGTTCAAGCATGTATAGTGAAGGGTTAAGCCTCATCATGATGTTGATGATCTTATGGTATTTTGAATTTTGGAGCATTTCGGTTATTTCTTCATGTGACATCCCAAATGTAAGATCTTCACCTTGGATTTCCTCTAGTGGGTTTTGTGATGATGAGATAGTCAAAGGATTGCTTGATTCGAATGGATTCATTTCGAAGTTCTTTTGGCTTAGATCACTTGAAGTAGGTGTTTCTTTGTCGGCTTCCATGTTCTTCTTGTATTGAGATCTAGTTTGAACCATAAAACAAGGATCAATTTTCAAGAATATGGGAGATGAATATCTTAATTCTTTGGATTTATTTTTACTTTATGGAGAAAAGAGAAAATTTTAGGATATCTTGAGGATCAAAAGGTGATATGATGATGATGCAAGAGATGGTTGATGTGGATGTTTCTATATTTTGATAAATCTTGAGGGGAATGCTAGACTTTTGGGACTTTTGGATATGTTTCAGATTTTGATTTTTGATTTTGGATTGTCCTTGACTTGATTGATTTCGATTTTCTTTGATTGAACAAAGAGACCCTAAGATGTTGGATGATTATATAAGGGGTATATTTTCTCAAAGGATGATAATTTGAATATGTGTAGGGAGAAGGATGCATCTACCTACACCTATTCATACAAGATAATTTAACCAAGCATATGAAGAAGGATGCATCTACATATACCTAGCTAAACAAGATGGTTTGATAACTTTGACTAAGTATATGAAAAAGGATGCATCTACACATACCTAGCCAAAGATGATTTGATAAATATTTCAAGGATTTTGTCTCAAGGATTTGACAATTTTTATTTTTTCCAAAAAGCCTAGCATGAAGGATAATTTCAAGATTTCTCAAAAGGTGATGGTGAGATGATTTTTGGTTTGGTGTTTGAAGGATGAATGAAAAAAATATTTTGATTTATTTTGATCCTAAGATGAACCTAAAAAAGACACTTTGTTTACCTAAACCTCAGTATTGAAGAACATGCAATCCTTCTATAGACCTTTATAACTAAGAAGTGGTTCAATTTGAGCATACATTTCTAGATTTTTAATGAAGGACTTTTGTTTTGGGATTTGAATTTCTTGGAAATCGTGAGGTTTCAACACATGTGAGAGTCCACTTTGTTATCTTTTCTTAGTGAATTTATTTAAGTGAAGAGGTGATTGCTTTATCTCAACCTAAAATCACAAAAAGGCCTGTTAATTCTCAAGATCACTATAAAGCACAAGAGAAGCACATACGTCCTTTTTCAATGAAGTTAATTTAAGTAATCCATCATGAAGACAAAGTTGCACTTGTTCATTTTAGAGTCAGAAAGAAATTATGAGTTCTTTTTAAAGAACCAAAGGACAAATGAGAGTTGTTTTGTTCAATTGTTAACCAAAAAAAAAACTCTAGGAAGTTGTAGTCCTAATGTTCATTTTAAGCCTTTGCAAAAATTGTTCTTTTTAAAAGCCCAAACGAAATTTGCAAGAAGAGATGAGTGTTAAACAATAAAGTGTTTAAAAACACTTTGCCATCATCATGTTTCTCTTTCAATTCCTATGAAGATGCAAGCTTTGATGAAGAGATTTGGTGAGTGCTCCAAGTGGAAAAGCTCAAATGCATTGCCCTTTTCACCAACATCATTGTTTAAAGTTTAAATTCCTAAAGCATCACAGCTTGGACTTTCCAGCAGTGCTATAATGTTGAGCTGGAATTTTGCACAAAATAAAAATGCTATGTGATGAGATATTTCAGCGCCAAATGTGAAAACCCCAATCCTAATACTTGAAAAAAAATTTACAAATGCAAGTAAGAACAAATTGAAATGGATGAAGAACACAATTAGAAATGAGAAATGAAGATCCCATCCAATTATTGAAAATAATATGAAAGCTTCTCCAATGGAAAACCCTGGCTAAGGTTCAATGATGTGGAATTTTGCCTAAGCATATAAGTTTATGAAATGTGAAGGAATTCCAAGATGGACAAATGTCCAGTCAACAGTCATCCAATGGCAAGATGCCACTTGTCAAACTATGAGTGGATGGAGGATGTGCAAGTTTTGAGGATTGTGCCAATAAATGCCTATTTTTGAATTTTGAATTTGTTGAAATGACATGCAAGGGGGAAGAAAGAATGCATTGAATGCCACTTGGCTCAAGGAAAAGGACATGTAAGATGGATTAAATGCCTTGTTGGATATACATGTCAACTTGGATTTTGAATTCAAACTTATAGAATATTCGCAAAAGATGCCTTGTTGAGGAAAATAGACATTTAATAAATCAATTAAATCTATTTTCATGTGCAAGTGGTAAAAGCTAGAGGATGGGACATGAGAGGAGATTAAATAAATCAAAGTTAATTAATTTAATGAAGGGGGGTTAAATGATGTGACCTATTTGACTTAAATTTGTGGATTTATTTAAATCGAATATGAGAAGAATGTGATAAGGGATTAATTAAATAAAGATTTTGATTTATTTAATTAAAAGGGATGATTGTTAGATTAAACTAAATAAGGTTTTAATTTATTTAATTTAATAGATATACTTTAGAGAATTAATCAAATCAAATAAATTATTTAATTAAATAGGATAATTAGATCAAAATGGTTAATTTAATTATCGAGAAGAAGCGACTTAATTAGATAACTGATTTATTTAATTGAGAGAGGAATATTGATGAATTTAATTAGATAGGGGTATTTGATTAAATGGTTAGACCGAAGGATGATTCAGGATGAAATGAAGTTAGTGGTCAAGATCAAATGCACAATGCCAATTAGTACATTTTACGTGTTTACCGGAGGTACAAAATAGATCGAAAGATGTAGGAGACCATTGGCAGGTCCTGATAGACCGATGAAGGAACAAACAAGCATCAATAAAATCAGAGAAGCAAGGCAGAGTAGAAAGGTGGAGCAATATGAGTCACAAAATAGTATGGGTTAATGGAACTAGCCTATGAATCAATGGAGTCTTAATTCAACTTGGGCATGGTGCTATCATAAAAAATTCATGTGGCATGAATTCTTCTTAGGGGGGTTGTATGGTGCAGGAGAACCTAACCACCTAATGGAAAATCCTTATGTTTAATTTCTCAATGCACTTTAGTATTATAAGGGAGTCATCAAATTTCATTTGTAAGCCTAAAAGGAAACATGAAAGGTTGTATCTCAATGATGTAATAGGGTATGTGTAGGATCATGATGGGCCAAAAAGTGGCAATATGATGGGTATGTGACTGACAAGTAATTTTTTACCCAAAATTGAAGAAATGAAAAGGGTTTTTAAAGGAGATTCTTAGATTTCCACCAATATAAATTATTCTTCACTTTGAATTTAATAAGTAATTATTATTCATTTTCTATTCAAATTATGACTAAAGTCCAAATTGATAGGCTAATTAAAAAACATCTATAGCTTTCAAACAGTATCACATTTTTTGAATCCAAAGCATGTGTCACATTCTATGATTTGCATACTATAGGATTAAAAAAAGGAAAAATGAATTTCATGAAGTTTTGACCAAGTTAAGGTGGCTAGACATATGAGTTTTTATTTTTTATTTTAAATTGTAATAAAAAATTCATAATTAATTATATACTTGGAAATAAATTACAAAAAAATATGTATCACATCGGGGCATGAGTCCTCTACTTATATCTAAAATATTATAAAATAATATTATCATTTTATTGTGGTTAGGGTGGTGAGACAGACACCTACTTCTTATTTTCTCCCTAAAATTTAAGTACCATTACATTCAAATTTCAAATTTTCAGCAAATAGATTTGTTTTTTGTTAAAACAAACCTAGTAGTTTAGAAACTACATTCAATTTTCTACAGATCCTATTCTTACATATTTTTTCCATGATGATCTTGCACATACCCAATAGAGTCATTAGTTTAATTGGTGGGAAAAGGCTAAAAATTTCAAATTTATGTGTTGCATTATGCAAAAAACTTGTAATCCAACGGTTTTAAGTTTAAACGTTGGTTGCCTAGAGAATTGGTTAGTTGGAAAAGGCTGAGAAATGTTATAAAAATCCTTAGGAGGCCTAAGTTATGGTTGTTGAAGCCAAGAGAAAGAAATAAAGATTGAAGTTTCTTTTTTTTTATATAGTTTTCACTATTTTTCTAAGTTTCCTTGCTGTGTGTAGGCCATATAGGCTCCATATTCATTTATTTCTCATTTGAATATGTAGATAGAAGATTTAATTTTCATTTTTTGTTTTGACAAGGGTTTATTTAAGCTTTTAATGCTTAAAATCTTCAAAAATCTCATATCGGGTTCCTAAATAGTCCCAAGGGTTTGAAGTTGTTTTAATGGCTTAATCATCAACCCACCTACTTTCTTCAATTTTAAATAAGTGGGATGATGTAGTAGCATGTAGGTAATGACAATTTTGGAATAGGAGGCATGTAAGAGTTATTTCTTGGCTTGAAGCATGAAAGGAAGGGCTGGAAATGTGTGTTTTCCCTTGGAAATTGGTGGGTAAGATCTATGAATTGATAAACTAACATTTTTAGTAGCCAAATGAATGTTCCTTGAGAATTGGAGGAAATATTTAAAGGTTTCTTAGCTGTTGGTTTGGTTAGGATTGGCTGGTAAGTTGGAGAATCAATAAGGGTGTCCTAAAACCCTAGTTCTTTAGGCTACAAGGAAGGTTTTAGCATTGGAGGTTTACTTGAGAATTTTAATTCATGAGACCTAAAAAATATTTGGTTTGGGAGCCTAATACAAGAATTTTTTCAGGTTATAAGGTCTGGTGAGAAGATTAGAGGGTGGTCTCTTTGGAAAAATGGCCTAATTAGAGGCCTAAAACAGTGAAAAGTACATCTTTGAGGCATTCGGTCCAAAGGAATTGTGCTTGGTTTTCTACTATGTTATGAACCTCTGAAAAGGGTATCTAAATCCATGATTTTTTTCTTAGGTTTTTTGGGAAAGTTTTCTCTAAAGTCAAAAAAATAGGGTTTCCACTACTACAAGGGAAGCTAGTTGCAAATGGTGAGTTTTGGATATTTCACTGAAACTGACTGGGAGATTGTATTCAACTGATTCAATTTTCATTTTATGCATGTTGAAGGATTTTTTAAGGCCTTGGTGAATATTTTTTGTTGTTTTGTAAGATTGAAGGGTTGTAACCCTTGAGGGTGAGTTGATGCCTATTAGGTTGAAAGCATTGTGGAGAAGAGTTCTTTGTTTTGGAATTGATATTGCCATTTTTTTGAGTGGCCTACACCTTGGATCTGCATCAGATTCAATCATAGATTATGAAGAGTTGCTAAATACAGTTCAAAGGCACACAAAATGCTCTTAATATACTTGTTTATGGAAAAAGGAGAGAAATTACAATGTCAGTATAAAGCACCTTGGTAGCAACAACTTACCTCTACATTGACACATGATGTTGAGTCTAATAAGTCCTAAAATCCAACAAGAAATGATCATTGCATAAATATTCATAGCCCACCCATGCTTGCAATATGGTGTGCCAATGTTGACTACCAACTAGTCATTTCTAGGCCAATCATTTTAAATTATATTTCTTAAATATGCAACTAAATCTAAGAAGAAATTAGAAAATTATCTTGATATGTTGAAAATACTTGCAAATAAAAATATATTTGAGGATAGATCACTTCTTTCATATCAAAAATTCATGATGAATATTCTTTTGGAGTGTGAAATCTCTACACATGAGACATACCATATGTTACATAAATTTCCTCTTCTCACTTCAAGCCGACAATATGTTATTTTCAATGTTGGAAAAAAAAGCATGGTTTCGTATAAATAAAGATGATGATGATGAAGACCTACCAACAAATTATATTCATTTCTATATGCAAAGGCCTCTAGAGCTAGGTGGTGTATCCCTAATTGACTCGGTTCACTTATATACATATTTAGAGTAGTGCAAAAAGGCCAAATGGAAACCAAGACACCAACATGCAATTTTCCTTATGTACCCATTGTTCAAGACTATTCTCATTGAAGTTACAAAAATATTTGAGACATTTTGTTGGACTGAAATTATGTTATACAAACCTTTTTGAAACATATAGACAAATATAGGTCTTGCCTAACAAGGGATCATACAAAATTGGAAAGTTTTAAAAACAACTCATTATCATCCTTGGCATGTTAACAGATATCCAATTGCATCAATGATTGAAGAAGAACATAGCAATGATACTGATGATTTGAACCATCAACCTTCTATGGATGAATATGAATGGGAAGTTTTCTCTCGGCTTGGTGCAACTACTAACTTTAGTATAAATCAGCTCCAACTATTAGGTAGGCAAGACTTTGATATGAACTATTCATGGAATACAAACCATGTGCCTAAATAAATTCATAATGTTGCTTCATAATTCATCCCATCAGCTAGGGCACATTGTGAGCAAGCTACGGAATTTTTTTTCCCATAAGTACATCATCCCATCAACTTTCACCAAAACAACAATTGGCTCTTCAAATCATCCAGTCCCATTGTATGTAGCCTTCCCCCAAAGGCCCTCTCCACATGATCATTCAAGTGACAACTGGCATTGGAAAATTATTTTTGATAAATTGTATTAGACAACAAATAAACATGTCTACTATTGGATCCAATAGCTTGTTTCTCACATTGGCCCCCATAGATGTTGCTACATACAACATATGTGCCTCCACAATCCATACAACCCTCCAGATTCTCAGGTGAAATCACAATACTATGTCTTAATTTTTTCCCAAGATGGACATTTACATCAATATTTTTAACTGAATCTTCATCTTTTGAGACCTATAGTAGATAAACCATTAATACTTTGAAGATGATGTGAACTAGTGAATTGTGGAAATTTGTGTGTAGATTCTAAATATATTTTTTTCAATTTTTTTGAAATAAATCATGAATCTTTCAACATCTCCTTTAATAATTGGTTTTAGACAGAAAACAACATTTTTCAGAAAGTAATGTTTGTGTTGTACAACATAACTTTTTTTCTATAAAGGACTAAATTATGGTTTTTGAAATCTAGATTCTCAATATCAATATCTAGGGAAAGGATTTTTTTTTTCAAAAAAATTGTTGCATTTTTTTTTAGTGAATTTTTAAGTCATTGTAACTATAATTTGGACATATGTGTGTGTCCTACAACCTAACTTTTTGTGTATATATCAAAATCCAAATTTTCTTTTTTGGATGAAACAAGGACATAAATACTTGGGGAATGGGTATTTTTTGAATTTTTTTTACAATGGTTTACTTTTTTTCCACCTCGGCACAACAAAGAGCTTGATGTTCAGAGAAAAACCTATGTTTAATAAAAATAAAAAAATTAAATACATGATAAAATGAAAATATATCAAACCTATACTTGTTGGAAATATTTTTTCAAGAGCTACAATCTTGCAAAATATAATTTTTAAATGATGTTACTTAAACCCTCAAAAGGTAAAGAAAAAGTGGGCTTTTGCCAACATTTTGATAGGTGTGAAGGAGACTCCATTGTGTGTATGATTTAATACTAGAGGGGTTCTATCCAAGGGGGTTTGATCAAAGGGATCTTATATATCCCTCTTTAATTAAAACTCTTTAAATGGAGCCTGACAAGACTTAAATCATTAGTTTTTTTCTAAAAATAGTGATTTCAAGTAAAAATCAACATGTCCCAAAAGTGAGACATAGTATTTTGATTTAACACTCCCATAAAGGATATGAATCCTTTGCAAGGTCATCCATTGACAATATTCCAAGAATAATTTAAATATATTTAATAAATTTTGATAGATGAAATGAGTTTTCTAGGCCCAAATTTTCTACTGAAAATAGATAGCGGATTGTGCCAAGCATTCCTTGATAACCAGAGGGAGCCATTTGGTAGTGTTTATATCATCCTTGTTGGTGATATTGCTCAGTTTCCACTTATCATGGATACCCCTATTTATGCTTCACAGTCATTGGTCGTAGCCTTATGGGATACTTTCACAGTCTCAGTGACATTGGACACTATTTTCTACCAAAAAGGAGATAGCCCTTCCCAACAAAAGTTTCAAGTAATGCTTCTCCATATAAGAAATGGTGAGACTCTTCACGATGACTGTGAAGAGCTTATGAAGAAAAAAAAAAATGTTGTCATCCACAAAAAGAGAATAATTTGGTGTTGCTACACATTTGTTTGCCACAAATGACTTAGTCATATTCCACAAAAAAAATGATCAAACAATTAAACCTACCCATAGCTATTACCATTGCTCAAGTAGCACAATAACAAAAATTTGATCATGGAGGTGATGAAAAAATTCTCCCAAAACTACTACTTTGTGTTGGTGAACAGGTGATGCTAACATCAAATTTATGGATTGAAGCTAGCCTAGTCAATGAATCCCTTGGTCTTGTTACAACTATTGTGTACAATGGACATTGTAAACCATCAGATCCGCCTGACTATGTTGTTATTCACTTCCAAAATTATATTGGTCCACCATGGGACCCAAAAAAACCTAAGAGAAATCCCCATCCCAGCCATAACTCAAGGTAGTCAAACACAAATTCCACTCACCATGGCATGGGGAATCACAATACATAAAGCACAAGGCTTAACATTAGACAGAGCAACAATAAACATAGAAAACAAAGAGAATCAATGGTTGACTTTTCCAACTATCTCTTGTGTTAAATCAATTGAAAGACTCTACATTGATCCAACATTCTCATCTGAGAGATACTCCATACTTAGAAACAACAAATACACTAGTTGATGTCGCAATGAAGAGGTGTGTTTGGAACAACTCCAACCCCTGCCAAATTATTTCGCCCCTAACTCATGGTCTGACTTATAGAAAGGGCTCTGGAACAATTATTCTTGATTTTGGTCTAGAATTTATACCATCCTATTTTCAAGGATTTGTAAGTTAAATTTTAAAGAAGCATACCATGTAATAATCTATGCAAAATGGGCATAATGCCAAAGATGTACAAAGATACTAGACAACAATAAGTAGATGACAAAACTTGTACAAGATAATGGCATGTTTCCAATTTTTTGTGCCTATATACTCTGTGTTTGACTACCACATTAAATTTCTTCCATTTATTCAATTCTTTGCATCCTCTTTAGCTTTACACATTAAAGATAATTTTCTTCCTATTTACTATCTTTTGTACCTTCAACAATACAATTTTTGTTAAATTCAATATGCAAATATGCACCCATAAATATTAATTTGCTGACTTCTCATTTATACATTTTTTTTGTGTCATGCTTTTTGTATATGAAATTTAGAAGAATACACTCTTTTGTATATTTCACCTATCCATGTTTGTCCAAGTGTTTTTAAATTCCATATTGTCAATTCTTTATCAACATATTGTAAAGAAAATTAGATGCGGAAACAACTCTCCTAACGTCAAAACCTCAGGGAAGAATGCAGATATACTCTTCATTTTTCAATTATAGTTCAATTAAGATGCACTTTGAAATAAATAGTAGAAACAGAGAATTAGACAAATACAGATGAACACCAGATTTACGTGGGAAAACCCTTACAAGAGAAAAACCCACCACACCAAGAGAAATCACTTTGTATTACAGTAACAAATAATTACATACAAAGTTCTGACTTATCTTTATGATGCTAGATTACAACAACTTTCACAATGATTTATATTTGTACAAGAACCTTCAAGTTACAGACTTCACAGAATAGAAATCAATCTGATACAATTGAAACTATTCACACAATTGTTCTACAAACCAACCCAACCATCGAGCATCTGCAACTGCAAAATATATTCATGTCGTTCCTTGTCTCTCGAGCTTCCTGTCAGAACTGCCACAATGAACTATCTTCCAATGGTTCCCATTCGACTTCTCTAATTGGTCAATGAGACTCCACATAGGATGGTCTTCTCTCGGTCAAAATGATCAACCTGTGTCGGCATGTCGGTGAGACACAAGAAGTGTCTCCTCAATTCCCAAAACCTTCACCATCGTTTGTCACCAAGAGCCATCCTAGTCGCCAAGATGTTACATCGAGTCCAAAGAGCTATCGATCGCTCAGCTTTTTCCATGTCACCAAGACATATCACTTTTGCTGAAACATCCCATCGAGCCTTCATTGTTATTCCGAAGCATCCAATAGTCGATGAGACTTATTGCTATCGCCAGGAGGTTACATCAATGTTCAACAGTTACTCCAAAGTATTCCATAGTTGGCAAGACTATCGTCCTTCGCTGGAGGTCATACCGATGTCTCCAAGTTACACCGAAACATTCAAAATTTGGTGAGGCTTATCACTTTCGCCAGAGGTCATACCGATGTCTCCAAGTTACACCGAAACATTGTCTTTTCCATCGGCAAGACATACCGCTATCGCCAGGAGACTTAGCGAAACCTCTTTCTTACACCGAAGACACCAAGTGTATCCCCGAGTGAATATTTGTTGGTGAGACACACCAACTATCGCCAAGAGGTCTTCTCGAGTGTTCAAGTCATACTGATGTCCCCAGTAAAAAACTACTGGCAAGACATCCATATTGGTAAGACTTCTTATCGAACACCCTAGACTCTCCCCGAAGACTTCAACAGAAAATGATGTCGGCGAGCCAATCATATTGCTGAGAGCTCATAGCGAACATCCAAGACTCTCCCTGATATACAATAGAATGGCCTGTCGGCCAGAGGTCTCCACGGGCGGTGATAGGTTACAACGAACAAAATTCCATAGTGATAGACTCCAATGTGTAACTGTTCGGCGTGACTCCTGCAAGGTCATAGCGACCTGAACTATTGAACAAGATTCAAGCTGCTAGTCAGCCAGACACAAATGATGTCACAACGACTTGGCCCTTTCAGAGGTTTTAGCCTATGGGATTGAGGCACATATTTCCAACAATATCCCACTTGACGAAGATCACATAGGCACCTCCAGGGCACAACGAACCTACTGAAAAACATGGGCACTAAGGCCCATTGAACTGGCACACCACCTGAACTTGTCTATGCTCACTGGCTTCGTCAATGCATCTGCAAAATTCTCCAGAGTATCAATTTTTTCCAAATTGACCTTTCCATCATCCACCATATCTTGTAGAAAGTGGTACTATACATCTATATGTTTTGTCCTGGCATGGAAAGTAGGATTCTTTTCCAAACAAATTGCACTCTGACTATCACAAAAAATAGTTATTTTCCCTACATCAAAACCAATGTTAGAACACAATTTTTTTAACCAAACTGCTTCTTTACAAGCATGAGTAGCTGCCATGTACTCAACCTCTGTAGTGGAAAAAGTGACTACAGCTTGTCGCTTACTCATCCAACTCATTGCACCACCATTCAACATGAAAATGTATCCACTAGTGGACCTCCTGCTATCAATGTCCCCTGTCCAATCAGAATCCACATAGCCTCGAATACTGAGAGTCCTCTATGATTCATCCAAGTTCCCATGGTAACACAAAGAAAAATCTAAAGTTCCCTTCAAATATCTGAAAACTCTTTTCACAACATCCCAATGTGTCCTTCCAGGATTAGCCATAAACCGAGTAAGAACTCCCACTGCTTGGGCAATGTCTATCCTTGTACAGACCATTACATACATAAGACTACCAACCGCACTAGCATAGGGTACACTGGTCATGTCCTCCATCTCAGTAGGATATTTTGGACAGTCTTCATTAGATAGCTTTGTTCCCTGCAAGACTGGAACAACTAACTACTTGCAATCATTCATGCAAACTCTCTCTAGAATAGTCTTGATATACTTACTCTGACCGAGCCAAAGTTTTCTACTATTCGTATCCCTGGTTATCTCCATCCCCAGAATATACCTTACTGCACCAAGATCATTCATTTTGAACTTAGCAGACAACTGAGACTTAAGATCAGAAATCATTAGCTTACTATTGCCTATGAACAACATATCATCAACATAGAGAGCAATAATAAGAACTTGATCACTTTTTACTTTATAATAAACACAATGGTCAGATTTTGATCTCATAAATCCCAAAGATAATACAAAAGTATCAAATTTCTGGTACCGCATTCTAGCTGACTGGTTTAACCCATACAAAGACTTTTTCAACTTGCAAACCAGTTTCTCTTTACCTTTTTCAACAAAGTGCTCAGGCTGGAACATATAGATTTCTTGTTCAAGATCACCATGAAGAAATGTTGTCTTCACATCCATCTGTTCGACCTTTAAGTCATACGCTGCTGCAAGTGACGAAAGAAATCTGATAGATGTCAGCTTAGCTACAGGAGAAAAAATTTCCCCATAATCAATTCCCTCTACCTAGGAATAACCCTTCACAACCAATCTTGCCTTGTACTTTTCCACACTGCCATCCAGACCAATCTTCTTTTTAAATACCCATTTATAGCCAACAACTTTTATGCCTTTAGGCAAGGTCACCAAACTCCAAGTTTCATTCTTTTCCAATGATGCCATTTCTTCATTCATGGCTTCCAACCAAGAGTTTGAATGAGACATTTTAAATGCCTCTTTTATAGTCCTATGCTCATCAGTGCTAGAAATCAAAGCATAGGCACAAGTAGAATCTATCAAAGAGAACCCATACCTATCTGGTTGTTTTCTTTCATGGGTTGACCTCCTCACTTGCTAAGGCTGAGGTTCTTCTTCTTCTTCAGAACTTTCAGAACTACTTGAGCTCTCCTTAGTTTTAGGTACATTTTGAATTTTCAATTCCTCTTTCTCTGGTGTAGGAGGAATTACAACTACATCCTTATTGTTTTCTAACTTTGTCTCTGACTGCAGATCCAAGGTAGAAGGCTTCAGCTCACGAAAGATTACACTTCTGTTGTAGACAACCTTCTCTGTATTAGGATTCCAAAGCTTGTATCCTTTTATGCCAGCACTATAGCCAATAAAAATACATTTGACAGCCTTGTTCTCTAGTTTAGATCTTTTCACATATGACACATGAGCATATGCCTCATAGCCAAAAACATGAATATGTCTTAAAGAGGGATTCTTACCAAACCATGCTTCCAAAGGTGTTTTCTCAAAAAGAGCAGAGTTTGGAGAATGATTTATTAGGTAACATGCAGTAGATACAACCTCAGCCCAAAACTTCTCCTCCAAGCCAGGACTACTGAGCATACTTCGTGCTCTCTCCATCACTTTCCTATTGAACCTTTATGCAACTCCATTTTTCTATGGAGTATAAGGTGTAGTCTTATGTACTTTAATCCCATGGTCTTTACAATACCTCTCAAAATCATCATAACAAAATTCACCACCATTATCGGTCCTTAAGCATTTAATTTTTCTACCAATATGATTTTCAACAAGGTTCTTAAATTCCTTAAATCAACTGAACACTTCTGATTTACTTTTCAAAAAATATACAAATGCTCTTCTTGAATAATCATCAATAAACGATACATAGTACCTTGACTTAGACAAAGAAGGAATATTCACTAGACCAAATACATCAGAATGAATATAATCTAGCAAACCAAAAGATTTATGAGGACTGGAATAAAATGAAACCCGGTGTTGTTTTCCATATATACAATGCTCACATAATTCAAATTCAAGGTTACAATCTTGAAGCCCCTCAACTAAGTTTTTGTTCTTCAAGGTTTTTAAACCTTTCTCTCCAATGTTGCCTAGCCTATGATACCAGAGCATAGTCTTCTCTGCTAGAAGTTTTACTTCCATGTAGTTTACATAATTAGGGATATTTCCCTCTTTACCTTCATGAGTAGCTTTCTGTGACTTTATAGAGACATTGTTACATTGAATAGCATGTGCATCTAGCTTGTATAAGGTACCAATTCGAGCACCTCTAGCCAGCATCATTGAACCTTGAGTCATCTTGCAGCCATTTCCAGAGAATGTGACTTGTACTCCAATGTCATTCAGCTTACTTACAGACATCAAATTTTGAGCCAAACCTGGTATATGCATTACATCATTAATTACCTTCACTCTTCCATCAGGGAATTGAATTCTAACTCTTCCACAGCCAACAATTTCCAAAGTTGAATCACTCGCAAAGTGCACCTTTCCACCATCGTATTCTTCATACTTTTAGAACCAGTCTCTATGAGATGTCATGTGGAAAGATGCTCCAGAATCAATCAGCCAGACATCATCTGATGCCTATGTAGCCAAGGCTACAATGAAGGCGTCTCCATCACTATGAGAAGACTCATTGTCAGAATTCTTCTTCTTCTTCTTCTTCTTCTTCTTCTTCTTCTTCTTCGTCTTCTCCTCTTTACAATCCTTTCAGACATGACCAGGTTGCCCATAGTTCTAGCACTTCACCTTGGACTTCTTGCCAGGAGACTTTGATCTCCCCTCTGATTTCAATTTGGACTTCTTTTCCTTCTTCTTGCCTTTCTCTTTTGATCTACCTCTAACAACAAGGGCCTCTTTCACCATCTCAGAAGATTTCCTTCTCATCTCTTCTGATAATAGAGAACCAACAACATCTTCCATCTTGAAACTGGATGTTGTACTCCCAATAGCCATCACTAGAAGATCCCAAGAGTCTGGAAAAGAACACAATAATAGCATACAACGATCCTCCTCTTCAGTCTTCACACCAATAGATGTTAACTATGCAAGCAACATGTTAAATGTGTTCAAATGATCAGCTATAGACCCTCCTTCCTGCATTCTCAAAGAGTACAACTTCTTCTTCAAGAACAATTTATTCACCAAAGACTTCCCCTGATAAATAGATTCCAGTCTCTTCCACAAGGAAGATACAGTCTTCTCTTCATGCACATTGAGAAGAATGGAGTCTGCCAAATAGAGCCTTATCAGCCCCTTAGAATTTCTATCTGCAAGGTCCCAATCTTCTTGCTTCATGCTTATAGGCTTCACTCTAGACACAACAAGCCACATATCACAATCCACTAAGAGATCCTCCATCTTAAGTTTCCACAACTCAAAATTGTTGCCATTTAATTTCTCTATTTCAATATTTCCTAATGTGCTAGCCATCTCAATCTGTAATTAGAAATTGACAAACTTCTACAAGACTCCCACTAAATGAAAATTGACACAAAAAACCCAATGTACCCACAAGGATAACACAATTGGCCAGGCTCTGATACCACTTGTAAAGAAAATTAGATGCAGAAACAACTCTCCTAACGTCAAAACCTCAGGGAAGAATGAAGATATACTCTTAATTTTTCAATTACAATTCAATTAAGATGCACTTTGAAATAAATAGCAGAAACAGAGAATTAGAAAAATAAAGATGAACACCATATTTACGTGGGAAAACTATTATGGGAGAGAAACCCACCACACCAAGAGAAATCACTTTGTATTATAGTAACAAATAATTACATACAAAGTTCTGACTTATCTTTTTGATGCCAGATTACAGCAGCTTTCACAATGATCAATCTTTGTACAGGAACCTTCAAGTTACAGACTTCACAGAATAGAAATCACTCTGGTACAATTCAAACTATTCACACAATTGTTCTATGAACCAACCCAACCATCAAGCATATGCAACTGCAAAATATATTCATGTGGTTCCCTGTCTGTTGAGCTTCCTCTCAGAACTACCACAACAAACTGTCTTCCAATGGTTCCCATTCAGCTTCTCTGATTGGTCCATGAGACTCCACATAGGATGGTATTTTCTCAGTCAAAATGATCAACCTATTTCAACATGTCGGTGAGACACAAGAAGTGTCTCCCCGATGCCCAAAAGCTTCACCATCGATTGTCACCAAGAGTCATCCTAGTTGCCAAGATGTTACATCGATTCCAAAGAGCTATTGCTCAGCTTTTGCCATGTCACCAAGACATATCTCTTTCGCTGAGACATCCCATCAAGCCTTCATTGTTATTCTGAAGCATCCAATAGTCGATGAGACTTATTTCTATCGCCAGGAGGTTACATTGATGTTCATCAGTTACTCCAAAGTATTCAACAGTCAGTAAGACTATGTCCTTCACTGGAGGTCATACCGATGTCTCCAAGCTACACCAAACATTCAACATTTGGTGAGACTTATCACTTTCACCAGAGGTCATACCAATGTCTCCAAGTTACACCAAAACATTGGCTTTTCCATTGGTGAGACATACTACTATTGCTAGGAGACTTAGCAAAACCTCTGTGTTACACCCAAGACACCAAGTGTATCCCTGAGTGAATACTTGTCGGTGAGACACACCAACTATCGCCAAGAGGTCTTCTCGAGTGTTCAATTCATACTGATGTCCCCAGTAAAAAACTGTTGGAAAGACATCCATATGGGTAAGACTTCTTACCGAACGCCCTAGACTCTCCACGAAGACTTCAATAGAAAACGTTGTCGGCGAGACAATCATATCGCTGAGAGCTCATAGTGAACATCCAAGACTCTCCCCGATATACGATAGAATGGCCTGTCAGCCAGAGGTCTCCACAAGCGGTGAGAGGTTATAGCGAACAAAATGTCACAGCGATAGACTCCAATGTGTAACCATTCGGCGTGACTCCTGCAAGGTGACAATGACTTGAACTATTCAACAAGATTCAAGCTGCTAGTTGGCCAAACACAAAATATTTCACACCGACTTGGCCCTTTTAGAGGTTTCAACCTGTGGGATTGAGGCACATATTTCCAAAACATACCTACAATTCTCTTTTAACTGATTTTAACATGTAGTACTCTAAACATACAGTTGCAACTATTAAAAATTCATACATATGTAGATACAAACAACTTCAAGTGTCAAAGATGCATATAGATTGTAACCAACAATAAGTAGAGCCCAAAATTTCTATAATTAAATAACGTGTTATGAACATTCCAGTATATTAAACTATATATGCACATACTCTAGAAACATTCTCAAAAAAATCGTTTTCCATTTGACTAATAAGTTTGAAATTCTGCAATGATGTTGTGCTTTCTATTTTCTCTTCCTATATACCCTAAGTTTTGACATTTGTGCTTCATTCTTTGCTTCCATATATTCTTATGTCTTCTTGTTATATTTTCTATTATCTTTATTTGATTCAAATAGCTACAAATGTTTATCTACAAATTTCTCTTTTTCATCATTTCCCTATTTCGCTCTTCCTCATATATTGCATTCAGAAATATAGTATTATCTACATTTCTTTTTTCTCATATATGATAAAGCTCCATGCTATTTTCGATGAGTTTCTCTGACTAGTTTATAACGATGATGAATTTTGTTGACCGTATGGTTTGGTGGTCATGGAATTGGTTGCCTTGTTCATTAGAAATAGAATTGTAGGTTTTGGCTACCACAAGGGTTGATACATCATGGCTTTGTTGCACAATTCCACTAAAGGGAGTACATGTAATATTCATTTTTCTAATATGAAGATGTATATTATTTTTCTTCCATTGTGAAATGATGCACTATGGTGTTGGTTTCATAGTAGGCTACTAAACAAAGTTGCCATCCACCTCCATTAGAAATCATATTGGAGAGCTTCCCAACTGTTCTAGCCCATAATGTACAACATTTTGGCTTCTATTGTTCCTATAAGTCATTTTTCAATTCCTTTTTTCCATTCCATACACATCTAACTAGAGACATATTTTAATATGTTCTAATAAAATGTTTCTTTGTAGTAATGTCATGTTGGGCTCAATGCGAACATAGATGAAGAATGAGATATGAAGCCCATGAATCAAACAATTGGTACCTGAAAGACAACCATAGTTGTAAGCATAGAAAAGGTTTGTTTTATAGATTTATATTTTCCTCAGTTATACATTGAACCCTTATCTTTCTCCATGGCTAGATAGCCTCCATGTATTTGTTGTTATATATATACATTCATGAATAGATTCTTACATGCACTTGACTATAATAAATATAGTCTATTGTACACATTACATTTTTCCATGTTCATTTAGTCTCCTTTTCAACTAATCAAAAAAATATCTAGATGCGCTGAGAAATTCTAGCCATGGTTGCTCTAATGGAAATCCCAGTGGAAATTCCAAACAAATAGCTGATAGGTAAATGTCAATTGTTACATAGATTTATTTTTTTATATTAATATGTTTCATGATATTCTCTCTCTCTCATCTCTTTCAAGCTGCCTATAACAAGGTCTTTATTTTCATAGTTTATTTGTTCTATTCTTCATCAAACATAAGATTGACCTCTACCTTTTGACTGATTTCTTTTTCTTAGCCTACATGTATGATCCCTACCCTCTAGCTATTGTTCATTGTTATCTGTGTTCATCCTTAGTGCTATATGCATTTTTTATGGCTGAAGCTCTCTATAAGAAACTCTCCATATCTATGGTTTATAGCTTGTACTCTCCATATGTAAAAATTCCATTTAAAATTTGTTTAAGATTATCTACCATTTGAGAGATTCTAAAACAATTGTTACAAAAACACTTGAGATTTATAGGTAAATGATAGATGGTCAAAAACCCCACATCAAATACAAGTTTAAGAGAGGTACAAAAACATATACAAGCCAAAAAAATTGAGAAAAGGAGAATGGTTCCTATTGATATCCCACTTACGTGTGATTCTAAAGTGTTATTCTAATACATATTGCAACTGTTCCATAGGTTGCTTGTCTTGTACCAATATGTTTCATGATACTCCTTTTCCCTCATATGTTTCAAGCTCCTTATAACAAATTTTTTATTTTCATGGTTTTTTTTTTTGGATGGAACATGCTATATGCGTTCTATCAATATGTTTTATAATATTTATTTCCCCTCATCTATTTGAAGTTCCACATGACAAACTGTTCTTCGTAGTACTCTTCATTCTAGATCCCCATAACAAACTATTCATTGCCATAGTTTTCCTCTTCTATGCTGCATATTTTAAAATTCTATTTAATGTGGCTTTTCTCTATAATATTTAGCACCAGATAAGTGTCATTCTAATACTTGTTATATAAGTTGAAAGACACTTAATAATCATAGGAAAAACATAGATGATTGTAAACCCACATTAAATAGACCTTAACACCATGGATAATAGAATAGGTGACCTCCAATAATGAACAGTTTGTTATGAGCAAGTGGATATTGATACAACACAAGTAATCTATGTAACAATCGGCTCCTCAATTCAAAATTAAAGGTACATTATTTGGAACAAAATATTATAGAAAAAATAGAGGAATTGTAAAAGAACTATTAGCAAAACACTTAAGAATCATAGGTAAATGGCACATGATCGAAAACCCACATTGAACATATTAATACAAGGTAACTAGTCTATGTAAGAGTTGAGTTGTTAATTGAAAATTCGAGCTACATTCTTTGGCAGTCAACCCACATTAAATAGAAGTGGTAAAGGAAATGGGATCTAATACCCTATACAAAATGGGTATTAACGTCATAGATTTCAATTAAAATTCTAGGTACATTACTTGCAACTAAATATTATAGGAAAATAGAGAAATTGTAAAAGAGCTATTAGAATAACACTTAACAGCCACTAAACTATTTTTATCTCCAAAATATTTATGCTTTAGCACTAACCATCTGCATATATATATGCAACTACTCCTATGTTAATCTGCAATTTCTCCTATGTTAATGGGTAGAACACTAAAGGTGCATAGAGATAACTACAAACAATAAACGAAGGGTGCAAAAATTACTAACCTTGACCATATTTTTTGACGAAAGAAAGAAGATTTAGCTGTAATTTCTCCATCCATATAGAGGAATAATCTCTTTGAAGTCTTTAAAAGTTCTATAATTTCAAAGATACAAACATATAACAAGGAATAATAACCAGAGAGCAAAAGACATGAACAATAAATTAGTCACTCTAACACCTCTTATACAATTTCTCTACTTGACTTCAATATTTATTGTCAAAGAACGTAGCTTGAATCTTGTATCAATATGTTACATGTGATATTCTTTTTTTCTCATCTATTTCAACTGGAGAGCCATCCAGAAAGCTTCATTCCACACACTATAAAGACTATATAATGACTAAAAAGGTGCATAAAGACGCATAGAGATAATTGAAACAATAAACCATGGGTGAAAAAATTACAACAATCTCTCTTTTTAACTGCAATATTTCCATCCAAAACATAGTGATAATCTCTTTAAAGTCTACAAAATGGGTGTAACGTTGAAGATAGATACATATAACAAAAATATATGAATATTAAATTAATCATCTATGCAAAATACCCATGCAAAATGACTTCATTTAGATTCCATTCCTAAGATGTGTATGCAAAAATATTTTTGTGGAACATGGGGACATATAACAACCAATAGCCAATGATGTTTTTTGCTATAGCCTTCTCTGGAATGAAGACAACAATGGTTCTTTCAACAATGCAACTTAATCAATATATTTTCTTGCACATTTCAGAGCACATCTATGTTGAAACCCTCCAATGAGAATTGAACCAAAAAAATATATGTACATGTATGTATATGTGTATATGTGTATATGTATATGTATATGTATATGTATGTATATGTATATGTATATGTATATGTATATGTATATGTATATTATATGTATATGTATGTATATGGATATGTATATCTATATGTATATGTATATGTCTAACCTATTTTATTGTAGATCTATATGATTTCCTTTATAATGTTGCACATATACAATAGGTATCCAAAAAAAATAGTGCACTCTAAATTGTCAATTTCAAATTGTTTAATGCTCCAAAAACTCAATACAATGCTTTTTGTGCTTGTTAAACACTATCAAAAATACATGTAAGTACAAAACTTTTCTATTATCAATAAATAAATTTGGTAACCAAATTGTAAATATTATCAAGATTATTTCCAATTTTAGATTTTTTATATTAATTTTACCCATATATTTACTAATTTTTATGGTTTGTTCCTAATTTTGCTTTCCCCTCCACTGATATTCCCCTATCTTCTATTTGCAGGTACTAGGCTAAAGCATACAAAGCATCCCAAAATCACAATGCTTGTTTTTAACAAAGTTACTACAACAAAAAACCACTTCAATATGATAGATCATGTATGAAAACACTAGATTTTGTTCAACTTTGATATTGTATGATGTATAATGGAACTCCACAAAATTTCCAGTGGACATTCCATACTTTACCTGCTCGGGGGTTTGGCTAGAGTCTTCGAAGCTCCATGACGCCAATATGGTAGGGTGGATAATGAGCATGGGTTTTGTGTTTTGGCTTTTAATGCCATATATTTATTCTTACATAGATACATGTGTACAAAAATTATTATATACACTTGGCTTCAAAAAATATTGTTTATAACATGTTTCTTATGTCATATCAAGTGGTAGGGAACCACTTGGTACTTTCGCCATGTCACCACAAAGAAAAGCATGCATTTTATTCATTTATTCTAATAATAAATAAAAAAATTGTATTACGTCATCACACTCTTCTCTTCATGAGGTTTGTTTAATTGTTTTTTATCAAAGATGGTGTCACTAAGTCTTCAATTACACTATGAAGTAATTCATTAAAAATTGATATTTTTATTCCGAATTTCCTTGTAATTGACTACTTTCGAGTCTTTTATACCTATCTGAGCCATTCTATTTTACCATTACTAAGCCAAAAAACACATGCATACTAAAACTATGCATACTAAAACTTTAATTTACAAAATTATGTAGTAAATATTAATTAAAAAAAGTATCGAATATTAAGCATCTTTCTTTCTTCAAAAATATGTGGGTATAAAGGCATAGGTAATAATTCTTTAAAAATCTACCTTGTATTTGTATGCATATGTATCTTAACATAATTAAATAATAATGAATTAATTGATTGAATAACCTAGACAAAAAACTAATATAAAACTAAAATAGAGATAAAATTATCTGATACCTTAAATTTTGGTGCAAAACTATTGTTTTTAGAAAAAGAAAACTTAAAAATTGAAATTTATTTTTTATTTTTTAGTTATCATTTTTAAAGAATAAATTATTAAAAAATTGTATTTGTTGAGAATTAATTTACTATATTCTTAACATTATTAAGTAAAATAATTTTTTAATAACTATTTAACTAAAATTATTAAATATTACATATTAATAAAATAAAATTTATTGATGATTACTGTTAATGGATACATTGTAACTAATTAGATTAATTCAACATGGCCTATAGTTTTATTTTACATTTTCATTAATCAATTTTCAACTAGTAGTTTTCTATGTGGAGATGTACAAATCGATTTCTCGTCTTTGTGGAAAAGGTCCATACTCTCCCACCCATAGTTGATGAGATATGAACTAACCTCACATTACTTCCTACTGACTAATTATCATGTTTTTTGTTTCTCGACTCAATCAAATAATTGTAAATATTAATGATTTATTGTATTTCTATTTCCTTTCCACAAAAAATTTTCCTACTTCTTTCCCACTTAATAGCCGTTTGTGGTGCAACCCTGTCGACTAATTGTTGCATGCATGTGACTGCTAGTTATATATAAAATTTTAATAATAATTTATTAATAAAGTTGTGTTTTATGATGGCCATACTATCCCTTAACAAAAAAAATGGGAATCTTCAATAGCTATTAATAGTACACAACAATTTTGCATAGGGTTTCTTGATGAGATAAACAAATAGTGAAAAATCAAGAAAAGATGTTGCCACATGCCTTCTCACTACAAGATGGGTAGTTGCCTTAAGCAACACATAATTGGATTTTTTTCTATGTGATCATTTCATTCAATGAGGCAAAACATCTTATGTGATCCATGGATCAATAACAAAACAAAACACCACAACAATCCACATAACTAGTTTTTTTCGATGTGAGCATTTCATTCAACAAGGCCAAACAGCTTATGTGATCCATGGATCAATAACAGAACAAAACACCACAACAATTTGAGAGAGAACTAACTACCTCCCACCAATTACTTGAGCTCTCTTCCCTTCTCGATCTTGGATCTTTGTATATATGTTTATGAAGTAATCAATGCTTCTGTTATTTTCTCTACTTCAAACAAGCTACATAAAGTGTCCATATTTAGAATCTCAATATAATTGTCTGAATATTTTTATAAGTTGTACATTCCATGATTACAAAACTTGTATACCCTATTTTTTCACTCTTCTTTAGGTAATTTCCACCCCAATGAAAAGTGTAGTGTAATTTTCACCATAAAATAAGGAACAAATCTTCGCTCCCATCACCAATAATTTATATTTTACTAATCCAATTGTTTCAATTTTATTTTTTTTATTCTCATTAAATACTTCACAACTATTGTGAGTGTTTTCTAATTCATAGTGAAAATTGTAGTGTAATTTACACCCTAAAATAAAGAAGGGTCTTCATTGATTTTTCTTTATTTTTTTCCCATATCCTATTGCACAGTGAAAAGTGTAGTGTAATTTTCATCCTAAAATAAGGAACGACTTGGGGTAGGGAGCCTAGCTTTATTGGCTAAAGCATCTTGTTGTAGGAAAAAGGTCATGAGGTCTAGTTTCTCCCCAAACCCATGGTACCATAGGGTATGTCATGCTAGCGCCACTGGTCACATGAAAAAAGTTTACTTTTTTCTCCCATTAAATACTTCACATCTATTCTAAAATTCAATTACATATAATTAAAGGAGATTTTTTACAATGGAAAACAATGGTTGATTTGGAAAGATTATGAAATTTTAAGTTGTGTGCTTAGTTAGGCTAACATAAAATATTTTAAAATTCAATTATATATAATTAAATGAGATCCTTTATAATAGTGGATAAGGTTGATTTGGAAAGCTTGTGAAAATATTAGGTTGGTTTGGATTTAATGTTTGTAAATTTCCTTTGTTGTCATATCAATTTTATAAGTGTGACCTTATTTTTCATATCTTATATTTATTGTAAAATATTTTTAGGTTTTGATTATAGAATATTTTCAAGTTCTCTCACATTTAATTTAAGGTAGTGTTTTTTGAAATTTTATGTTTATATTATGGTTTCCAAAATAAACAATTCAATTATTAATCCTAATATTATTATTTTTTAAGTGTTTAAAGATGGCCTTTCCATTAGAGAAATAATTTTTTTGTGTTCAACTTGAAGGGTCTCAGGGTGCTAGTTTGGATTGGGATCCCTAGTTTATCTTCACCAATGCTAACCTTTCCCAGATTGCATTGAGACTTCTCTCTAGGGATGATTTTTTGTATTGTGTCAAAAAAAATATTGTGGTCACCCTTAACGAAAAGTATACAATGAAATAAATCTCTCCAAGATTATTTAAGAGCCCATTGAAATCTAGATTGGTCACATGCACCATGTGCATGTTCTTCACATTATTTTTCAAACACATATTTTTGGTGCTAAACTTCTAAACATAGAATAATATATTATCCCTTAGTTGTCCCCAAATCTAATCCATCCTCCAAACTATTGAGTAATTTTCCTCATGTGAAAAAATATGATGAGATAGACTAATATTCACATCTATAAAAATATTCTCAATATGTCCAACAAAATGTTCAATTTTATGGACAATAATTAAGTATCATGTAGTTTTTCAATGCTTGTGGTAGATGATAGTGTTAAACTAAGTAATAATCCAAATATTATTGTTGGATCTCAACTAGAATCTAGTTTTTCTCTAGTAAAATAATTTATGAAGGCTTGCAAGCCATATTATCTAAGGATATTATTAGCAACAATTATGATTTCTTCTAAAGAGCTAACTATCATATCAAAGGGTCATACATATTACACATGAGAGGTCAATGTTATCTTATAACTCTATTTGTATATTGGAAGAAGGTGAATTTATTCCACATAAACTATAGATGTATTATTTAAGAAAAACTAGTATTTTATAATAAAAAATAATATGAATGTAATGGGCACATGTATAAATCATGTGCCATATAATTTTATTTTGAAAAATTGAAGGCTACTAAGTAGAGGATGCATGGGAGGAGAAGTATTCCAAACCATTAGAAACAAGTAACTTAAGCTTCACATTCATAATATGAGCACAAATATCTAGGAAAAACTATAATTTTTTAAATAAACACTAGATCATGAATAGGAGGTAATAAGTCCAAGCAATGAAAATTCTTTGTAACTCGTCATTATATAGTTGATGCTCCATTTTAACACAAAGTTATTGAATTTCAATTAAATACTCATTAATATTTTAATTACATCCATGAGCACTTTAAAAAAATTAGAAACTATAGTTTTGAAAGCCACATTCACATTGACATTTATAAATAAATTCATAGCTAGCTAATCAAAATAATGAATAAAGATAAGATACAATGACTTCAACCAAAATAACACATTCAAAAAGTGTGAGGAGATAATATCCATTTTATTATTATCATAAGCATAATATAGGTATGTAGCATTAAATTCATACAATTGAGTAAGTGGGTCATCTTGACCATGGTACAACTCAAAGTGAAGTACCATAAACTAATGGATAATGAATATGTCACAACTTGAAACACACATGTAGAATATGTGGAGTATATTTTATATAATCTTGGGCGTGTAGCGTAGAATCGACATTTTTTTAAATCTGTATAGCTTTTGTAGTAGTGTGTCTAGGTTACAAGTTGGGGATCTAATTATATCTTAAAGGTAGCATGGTAACAAAGGGTTGGGTATAAGTAGATTGATGGAAAAATTTAGGGCGAGGAATGGTCAAGAGAATGATAGGAGGAATAAAATAAGGTATGGAATAGTTTATCCCACAATAGTTTGCCTCAATTATGGGACATTATGAATCTTTCTTGAAATCTTCATTTTTCAAAAAAAGAATATGATTTAATCTTTAAGGGGTTCTGTATAAGTGGGTTTGATTGGAAGAGGGTAGAAACCCCCTAGGCTTAAATCAAACCCTAAATGGAGTCTTCTCCACACCTATCAAATATATTGAAACAATAATTTTGCTTTAGGTCTTGGTGGATCAAATCAAGTCATTTGGAAACATTTATTATTTTGTAAGTATGTAGCCCTTAGTATTAGATTGAAAAAAATGCAATATATATCATATTCCATTTAATATATATTTTATTAAAATTATAATATTTGGACATTCATTACTAAAAAAAATAATCTCTATCAAGATGCTAGGAAAAATAACCATGTTAGAAAATCTAAAAAAATACTACACTCCACATAGATATCTTTTTTTCAATGAAAAATATGTTAAAAAATAATAATGCACATCTAGATAATTAAATTATTTTGGTACTAATTCAAAATCAATAATAAATAATATATTTAAAAATATTTATAGACTAAGAATCAAATATAAAGATCTAATTCTAATAAATAGTGGAATTTTTATGTAGTGAAAGTTATGCATTGTGGAATAATGTTGCTCAATAACAAAAAAAATAGAAAACTAAAAAATAATAGAAAAATAAAAAATAATTGATGAATAAAAATAGAAGTGATAGAAATAATTCTTTAATTTTGTTAAAATTAGAGCTTGAATCTACATAAGGAATTACATAATTCATTAGCTTGTATTTTCCTTAAATTCTTCATTGTTTGTTCCATATAATTGACACAAATTAGAGATTTCTAAAGCATGTTACTTTTGAGCATCTCAATTAGGCCAAAAATGTTACATCACATGTGTTATTAACTATTTACTATTACCCTGAATGGTAAATTTCTTTAATATATGTGAATGTGTTTATATATGAATTATGATGGAAATATGATGAATGAATGCTTGATTCAATTTAATTTTTTATATAGATTATGTATATGAAATATATGTGATGCATATGAATGTATTGATTTAGCTAACTACTCTTATGGTATATTAAGTTGAATGTAGGAACATGTTCAAACCTTTGGAAGAGGGTTAGCATCACTCAAGAGAAGAACTTGGTCTAGTAACCTTTAATTCAGGCTTACCGAACATTCAGACACTCGCACCCTAGTTGGTCTTAGTTAAGTCAAGTAAGTATGGGTAATGGGTAAGTGATCTTCAATTTTGATTGTGAATGTTTATATTGGCTTGCATTCTTGTTTTTAGAATGTTTAGAATGAGGAATGTGATGAAGTCTTGATGTTAAGTTTAATTCCTTCTTTGTGTGTTTATTGTTAATCGATAAGATATATGCATAATATATGTGTGTGTGTGTGTATGTATGGTAAACTAATACATGTGAGTGAATAGTGAATAAATACATAAGTATACATAGGTAGATTTACCTACGCATGCTCATGAATGGATTACCCATATGAATCAGAATACTGATTGGACTAAGGTGACATATATGTATATATGTATACATATATAAATGTATGTATGTATGTATGTATATAGACACTTCACGTATATATGTGGATCGGTGGTTATAAGTATGAGTTTTTTTATAAAGATAATAAAATAATATTATGTATATGTATATATATCATATATATATTAATATATATGTATAAAGTAATATAGCTACATATATATTTATATATGGTTGATAATTGATAATTAATGTATTTTTTAAACTTTGTGTTCAATAAGTATATATTAACATATATATGTATGTACATATCTATGTATATATATATATATATATATGTATATATATAAATATATATGTGTGTAGACACGCAACATATATTGATTGATCTCGTGCACCTAATCCTGATTTACTAGCACCATTCATCCTGAATCATCTCTCTACTAACCATTTAATTGAATAATATTTATTTGATTAAATTCATCACATTTCATCCTTCAATTAAATCAATCAAATTTTTTTGATTAAATCATTTTCTCCTATTAATTTAATAAATCATTTTGTTTAATTAATCCTAATGTCCCTATTTTAATTAAATAATTCATTTTATTTAATTAAGTTCTAAATTCATTTCTCAGAGGATGAGTGGTACATGGAGGTCCAATGGGAGATCGAATCGTAGAGGACCCTTAAGGGAAAGTTTTCAGGATATACCTTAGAGTCTCATTGCTTATTACGTCATAATGGTCACATCTATGTAGCTAGTATAGGAAATCTTCATACAATCATAATTTCAGAGGCACATAGGCCACATATGCAGCACACCCAGGAGTGAAGAAGATGAACACTGACCTTAGACAACTATATCATTGGGCAGGGATGCGACGAGACATTGCAGATTTTGTGACTTGGTTCCTTGAGTGTCAGAGAGTCAAAGTCGAGCATCAATGTTCAGCAGGGCTGCTCTATCCACACGATATTCCTGAGTGGAAATGGGATACCATTTCGATTAACTTTATTGTTGTTCTACCTTTGACTTCATGCCGCCATGAAGCCATCATGGTAACTATGGAAAAATTGACCAAAGTAGCTCATTTTTCACCAGTGCGGATGACTTATACAGCTCCAACAATAGCAAGAGTATTTTTAGATGATATTGTTAGAGTTCACAGTGTTCCTCGAAGGATCATTTTAGATAGAGACCCACTTTTTAAGTCAAAGTTTTGGACATCATTGCAATAGGCATTGGGAACTCAGCTCAACTTTAGTATGGCTTATCATCCTAACACAGATGGGAAAACCAAGAGGGTGAATTAGGTTTTAGAGGATATGCTATGTATGTATGTGATGGATCACCAATCTCGTTGGGAGGATTATTTGTAATTGGTTTAGTTTGCCTATAATAATAGGAACTATAATTCCTTGGGCATGACACCTTTTCAAGAATTGTATGGAAGACCTTGTAGGACCCCTTTGAGTTGGGATCACATAGAGGACAAAGTGGCTATTGGACCAGATTTGTTGTACGATATGGAGTGGCAGGTGGATCTGATTAGGCAACATTCACGAGAGGCATAAGACCATCAAAAGAAGTATGCAAATGCTAAGAGAATCAATTAAAGATTTTTAGTAGGTGATTGAGTATTCTTGAGAGTGAAACCACATAAAATTTCAATCCATTATGGGAAGGGCTCTAAGCTTGCACTCTGATTTGTAGGACCATTTGAGATCCTAGAGAGGATATGTCCCTTAGCTTATCACTTAGCCTTGCCACCTAGCCTATCATGAATCCATGATGTGTTTCATGTCTTAGTTTTACAATGGTATGTACATGATGATTCTCATATATTAGATTGGGATTCCTTGCAGGTGGAGTCAGATGGACAACTAGCATTGGAGCCCATTCGCATTTTGGCTCATCAAATGTTGGCCCTTCGAGGGTGGGAGTTGGACTAGGTTAGGGTCTAGTGGGATAGATATGATGAGGATGCAACTACATGGGAAGATGCCTCGTAGTTGAGGGAAGTATAGAGTGAAGCCACAATAGTGGTTTACAATTGAAGTGAGCAAGGAAAACTCACAAAAAATGAATGCATGGAAAAAAAATTGATTCTAGGGGTTTGTATGAACCTATTGGTTCGACCGGACCCATTAGGGGCTCGCTAGAACCTAGGTTCAGGAGAAACCTCCTAATACTTTCCTGCCAAAAAATCCATCAAAACCCCTTATAAAAGGGGGGTTTGAATGAACCCTAGTTAGAGCGAACCCCTAGGGGTTCGCTCAAACCCCCTTTATTCCTCATCCCCTCTCTGAGACACAAAATAACCCTAAATGTTGGCACTTCAGACGTCGGGTTGAGGATGAAAATGGAGAAATCTTCACAAACCCAACTTGAATCAAGTAGTCCTCATAATGAGCTACCCAACGAATATAATTTTAATATGTTTTGGTTTTATTATGTATTTGTTTTTTTAGTTTTATTAAACATAGGTTTTTCATCAAAAATGAAGGTCTCCATTCCGCACATCTGGAAAAATAGCAGATTATCAATAAAAATTTGAAAAATATGAGTGCACTAGATATTGAAGTCCTTGATCCAACAAAAAAAATAAAATTGAATATCGATATAAACAAAAAAAAGTTATGCATTATACGGTCGCGCTTTGTCTAAATTGTAATTGGTTTGACCTCAAAACATGATTAAAGAAAAAATATTCAATAAAATACTTTCTAACCAAGTGGAAGCACTAGATATCAGAGTTTGGAATCTAAATTCAAAAGAATTAGTATTTTATCCTTCATGGAAAAAAAGTTATATGTTATACGGTGTGCATCACTTTTTGAAAATGTTGTTTTTTGAAAAAAACCAGTTTTTTTGGGAGATGGAAAAAGAAGTGCAATCTGATTCCAAAAATTTTGAATTTTTTTTTTTTAAGAATCTACAAAAAAAGTGTGACAAGACTCTAGCTTTCATGATCTTCAAATTCTTCATGATTTAGCTGCTATAGGTGCCCAAATATGAAGATTTAGTTTAAAAAAATAATTTTAGTGTCCAGTTTGGCCAAAAATTGTAAACCACTATTGTGGGATCACCCTATATACCCTCACCTCTTTGATGACTTCTAGGAGGAAGTTCATTCCTAGGGAGGGAGGATGTGAGACCCACCAGTGATACTTGATACCATGCTACTTTATTATTTTGGATAGTGTGATTTTTGTATTGACTATTGACATTGTGTTTTGATGTAGACTGATGTCATATGATGCTATTCATGTTATGATGTTTTGAAATTAGACCTTGTATTTAATTTTATTTTTTGATGATGTGATCATTAGACCTCATATTGGATATTATTGATGATTATGGATGTTTTAGTAGAATTAATGAAATTATGAATTTTGAATTATTGTTGTTGTATGAAAAAAATTGAATAAACGTTATTAGGAGGATTTAATCATGATGAATTTATGTGACTATTGTAACTATGAATTTATGTTTCTAATGTGACTTAATTGTGATGGGAAAATTGTATGATGTGAATATGTGTGTTTTCATTGCTTTGACTATATAATTTTATTGGATATATTAATGTGTGAAATTGAGTGTGCAGGTACAAATTTCATTCCCAATGGAATTGGAGGTCTTCAAGGAACCCTATGTGATAAACACCGTGAATTCCCACTATAGTCCGTGGGGACTATAATCTTATTGTGTTGTAAATTTTGTAAAGTGGTTTGAGACTTTAGTGTTGTTTCTTTTATTACATAGTTTTCTTTTATGTTTTAAGTTCTGTTCAATTTGTGCAATTTTATTTGAGGGTATTTTGGAACTTTTATTTTTTATTTTTAATTAAGTGAAAAAGGTTGAAAAAAAGATTATTTTATGTTGTTTCTGTTTTTTTCAACCCCTAGGGTGTTAACCCAAGGGTTAGGCGCTTAATTTAAGATATATCTTGAACTAAAATCAAGATATGATCTCTCAAAAAGGCCTAGCTTTAAGGGTGACGAGTTTGGATTTGAAATGGGTGGTAAATGGAACAATTATAACAAGATCTTCATTTATCTTCATCGCTTTAAAGCAAGAGTGGTCTTGGAACCAAATTTTTGGAGAACTTTTTATCTTTTTTTTTATTGTTGAGGGGTTGGTTTTCTTTTGTAAAATTGGTGTTTTCTTTTTAGGTTCTGGTTTTTGGAGGAGGTTGTTTTGGGTGGAAATAGAATTTGAAGGAAAAGCTTGGGTGCTTCTACAATTTTCTTCCTAGAAAGCGTAAGAGGTTGGTTTCAATTCCTCTATGTTGTTTTTGATTGAATCTATTATATTTTGAAAAGATTGAGTATTCATTTGAAGTATTATTGTGTTGTTTCTTTATTGTATTGGGCTGTATGGGGATGGCTCTCTCAGATTTTGAGAGCTTTTCAAGTATGAGGGTTGAGAGAGGATGAACCTCCAATGGGGAAAACTCCAACCTTTGAGAAGGCGGTGATTTTGGGTATGAGTACCGAGGTTATTTTATGGAGTTGGATGGATGGAGAAGTGAAGAGAAGTTGTGATACTGTATAAATCTTTATATAAATATACATGTTTCCCCATTGGGTAGTGATATCTTCTAAGTCTCCCCCTTTCTCTTATCTTTGAGAAGATTCAATGTGAATGTGAATCCCTGGATTTTGGGTGTTATTGTTTATGTTGTGTTTAATGTTGCATGTTTTGAGAATGTGTGTAACTTGGTTTCTTTGATGGCCTCCAAGCTTGGGGTTGACTAGTTTTCCAATCTAAGGTTAGGTGGTGACCATCCCATTGGCTACAAAAGAAATTTGTGTTATGTGTAGGTTCTGCAATATTTTGAAGAGATCTCTTAGTTTTGAAGAAGTTGCAAGAAAAGACTATATGTGTTCTTTTGTAAAATTTATTGTAAACTACCCAGTAGGACAATTGTAAAAGTCATGTATGACTTTAGTAAAAGAATTGTTGGGCTATTGTAAAAGTTTTGTGATACTTGTTGCAAGAGATCATTTTAATATTTTGTTTAATTATTGTATAAAATTGTTATTTTAAATACATTTTCTGTGGAATAATGTAAATTTTTACTTATGGATTTTGTAAAAACAATATAGAAATGGCAAATAATCAGATTTGTTTATTACAAATTATACATGCAAATTGTGAAAATAAATAGATCAATTGAAGCATAGATTAAATAGATCAATTCCTTACATCTGTCTCTTTACAAATTTTATGAACTCTCAACTTGAAAGAAATGGTTGTTAGAATTTTACATGAAGAAAAAAAGAAAGAATCAATCCCTCTTCTGTATGCCAAACCAAGATATGTCTTATTGTATGCAACTTTCATTTACTTTTGCATTTGTTATCTAATCTTTCCCCTATATTTAGTTCTAGTTTACCCCAACGCGAGTATAGCATAAAATCTAAAATTTCATTTAAGAAATCAAACTCTGTATGTTCCTATGTAATCCAAGCTTCAAATATAGCCTAGACCGAATCCATAAAACCCAACTTC
Organism: Sequoia sempervirens; assembly: GCA_007258455.2. NCBI lineage: Eukaryota > Viridiplantae > Streptophyta > Pinopsida > Cupressales > Cupressaceae > Sequoia > Sequoia sempervirens. The sequence continues at coordinate 443,227,848 of VDFB02281492.1, forward strand.
CAAAGTTGTTGAACCGAACCACAGATAAATATTTTACCCTGTTAAGATCTCAGATCCACAAGGAGAATACATATATACCTATGTTTGCAGTAAAAGAAAACCAATTTTAATCTTCCTGTAGCATCTGTGAGTTTTATAAAATTTCTTTCCTCAAATGATTTTTACTCTCCGACTGTTGCAGATCTGCATACACAATATAAAGAGAAAACTTATTTATATAGCAATCCATGAAATAGAAAATTAATTTTAGAAAAAATTATATTCGACAAACCCTGTTTTATTTAGCCGCCGCCATGACTCTTTTCTTTTCTTTGTAAGCGCCTAGGGTTAGAATATTCTTTTGAAATCTTGTCCAAAAATTAGCATGTTAAACTTTACGATTGTCACTATTAAATTATGGAATCTTAAAAAGAAAAAAGAATAGGTGATATAGATTTATGTGGACGAATTACAGCTAAGACATACCAAGAAAAGAACAAAAAAAAAAAGAAATCAATGAAAATTTTGTTTCATGCATGAGTCTTATGGCAACCGGGTAAGCGTTGAAATTTTCCTATTTAGGTCTGCATGCTATCCCTTCATGATGAACTATCTTCACATTTAAATACATCGAATTACCTCTCATCATTATATATATAATGTAAATCTTCATTATATATTCCCATTCTCTTAAAAGGGGGTTAGATGAATTTAAAATGAGAATATATGCAAAGATAATTTTTTTAGGAAAGTAAAATTTCTCTTCTCCTTATTTCTTTGTCTTTAGTTCCTTTTCTATAATTAAAATAATATCTCTATATGAAGCTAATGATATCAATTTAATAGTATATGATATTCTTTTTTTATAATTATAAATGTTTTCATTTCTTAAAAGTAAATATATTATTATTATATATAGGATAATTATTGTATTCACATATATAAAGAATAAGCAATCAATTAAATAAATAATAGTTAAAAAATGTATGTAATAATATTGATAGATAGTAATACATAAATTTGAGAATTTATTATAGTGTTAATAAATTTAAAATTATTAAATACACATTTATGTTTTATATGCATTAAAATGATTAACCTTCTTACTTTTGAGATTAACGAACTTGAAATATTTATGAAATCTAATGAATATATCAATTATATCAAGACTACTGTTACGTATGGTGATGTTACACCACAATGTGGTGTTGGGAAAATAGAAAAAAAATTGTTTAGTTGTATTCTCATTCTTACCTATTAATTTATGGGCATTACAAAAAGAAATGGTATGGGGCATCCAAAAATAATTGGAATGAACCAAGAAGAGATCTAAGAGGAAACAACAACAATTTTAACAACTTCAAATGCAACATTAGTGGTAATGAAAGTAATTCAGGAAGATCTGCAAGAGGGAGGGGACCAACAAAGGGATGTTAGGGGATTAATATGTGACCAATTATCCAAGAAAACCACTTGGGACACAACCACGTGGTAACTCTCTTTCACCTTAAAGAGTTGTGTTCCAAAAAAGGATTCATGCTACTATAGATAATCAACAAGTGGAGTACCAAATTACTCTAGTAGAAGTTTCAGGTACTTTTTTTGGAATTTCCATTTCAATTTTAATAGTTATTGGTGCCACAAAAATATCATTTCTCTAAGAATAACAAGTCAAATTTCTAGAAAAGATAGATACGTTGAAGCAAGACATCCCCCCTCTTTCCTTGATTCATAATTACTCAATAATAAAAATTCATAGCATAGTAACAACTTGGCTATTACATTCAGTTTCAAATCACACATTACAAATGCTTGAATTTTAGAATTTATATTTTAATAACAAACAACAATTAAATAATTATCAAACATCTTTCCTTTGTTGCACACTTCACACCCTTTGTTTCATGCCTCCTTTGTCTTTACTTGGTCAACTCTATTCATCTTTTGATGCATTTGTTAATTGTACCACTTTATGTGTTACACACTTCTACACAGTTGTTTCCTAGTGTTTGTTTCAAATCCCCTCTACTTCACTTGAAAATCTTCCCCTACAACCCTATGCTCCTTCCTTTCATAGCTACCCATTTTCCTATTCTTTCATTTGTTGTACCCAAAACTTAGTTTTATGTCTCATTATCTAGCCGCCTTCCCCTCTATTGACTTCAAAGTTGCAATTCTTTTAACTTTTTTCCATTTTTTGTTTGCAACTTTCAAAAAATTTGAACTACAGGGTGTAGAATCTCCTATGCTTGGCTGCCCCTACCACTCACCCTCTTCCTCACACATTGTCCCTTTCACATCTCATAAAATCTACATTTTTTACAGTCTTCTTCCCTCTAAGTTGTGCCCCTTGAGTTCTTTTCCTCACTTACATTTTACATACTCTTCCCATTCTTAGTGTCACTTCAAATTCATCCATAAAATAAAATAATTCTATTGATTTCTTTTTTCAAAAAGATTGATAATTTGAATGTCGATATATGATATTTTGACAATCAATGTCAAAAATGTTGGTTTTCTTCTCTCATAATAATCCATCAACACCAAACAAAGTGAACTCGGTAAACCAACCATGATGGAGCTTCCAAAATTTGCCAATTTTTTAAGTAGCTCATGGACCTTGTCTGCTCCATAAACCCTTGTCCCCATGTGTAAATAGGGTTTTTCTTATGAGAGCCCTTAAATCTTCTAAAGCTTTGTTGACCTGCTTTTCCAGTTTTTAGTTCTCTAAGTCATCACTTAATCCATCCCATGCATTTGCCTACCGACCCCTTTGGTTAAGAGTCTCGGTCACCTAGTTAGCCTATCGACCTTAGTTATTTCCTAAAGTCAAGTTTTAATTTTCCCTAGTGACTTAAGCTTAAGTCATCAGCTTGCGAGGCTCACATCACTGTTGGCCTAATCAAGGCCCTTTATTAAATGCTAACATTGTCATTTGTGCAAGTTTTGAAATTTGAGGTTATGGAAAGAGATCCTGGCTATACCCTGCCATCTCATAAGTGATAAATGTTGGCCCGTTAAAAGTTGTGAGAACAGTGAGATGAGACATGTGGCTTCATACAGACGTGGTACCCAGTCTCCACTATTAATCTTATGGCCCATGGTTCTAAACTGATGGCCAAGATCAAATGCTAGAGATAATCTCTACCATTCCTCACTGGCTTACAAGAAGAAAGTGAATGCTGGTTAGAATCCATGAGATCAGTGAGATCTCAAAACAATGATCACTCCACTCAGTTTGTGAGACGGATGGAACCCACTGATGGAGAAATTGTCATCCAAGGTGGGTTAATTCCATTGGCCAATGATAAATCAGCGAAGCACCACTAGATTTCAAACCTAGTCAACCTAAACAGAGTTGTTTGATCTACCATCTCATTGAGAGATTAGCAATGGATATTTAAAGTTGGAAAATGGAACGTGATAGCCATTTTATGCTGCAACCAGTGGGCATTAATGTTGCACTCTCGACAAAATGCAATCAAATTGATCTCCATGTGTGTGGAGACTTAATTGTTGACAATCATGAAGTGTGATCCACAAATTTCCATGCACTTAGGAATTAAACAATGACTACGCATGTTAACAAATTTCCTAGTTTGTGTGTGCGTTTTTCACTAAGGATTGATGACTGGTATCATCACATTGCTCAATAAATAAAAGTGGAAAATTGTTTTATTCATCATAGCAATTAAGTTTTCAAGTCCTCAAGTTTGTGTAGAGAGTCGAAGTTCAAGTGTATACTTTCTTATACTAGAATGAGTAAGGCCAACACCCTGTTTGTCCCAATTTGGAGGTCCACTAGACTTAATTTGTATGATTCTCATGACCTGAAGCCCACATAGAGTGCTCACAAGAGTGTCCATGGCAAGGAATCTTCACCTGTGATTACCAGATGTAGCAACTGACTGAAAGCCTAGACTGTGAGCTCAAAAGAAATGGGAACAAAAGGGAAGGAAGTTGTTGGGCCATCTGATAGAGTTCAAAGGAGAATTAGGTATGGTCATGGCTCATTTGGTCAGTAGAGCTCTCTTATTGATGTTACTAATAGCTCATCCAATAGTGAAATATAGACAAACTAAAGCTACCTTCAGTACCCTGCAACCTTAGGGCGAGCTTTATCCCCCAAGGTAGAGATGTTATTTGTCCCTCCTTTGGTGGTCAAAACTTTGAGTGGATGAGATGACACTATGTTGAAATAGGACAAAGGTGAGGCTAAGGTTGAGGTTTCATCCCCAACCCTTGATACAACACGAAGTGGCCATGTGTACCATGGCATGTGTGTGGCTAGTAAGAAGGTTTCTTGTTCATGAAATGGTGGTGTTGAGTGAAAAAATTGGGTTGATTAATGATTTTTGTGATGGTCATTTTCTCTTTTTGCATGTGTGGCAACTTTTTGGGGTATTGGGGGCTAACTATGTGCCCTCATGGTGTTATGGGCATCAATTTTCCTTCTTACCTAGTGGTTGAGGAATTTTCGTAGCATTTTGCTTCTTCCTCATGGTGGCTATAGAAATTTTAGCTTTCCCTATGCTCAATAGAATTATCATATGGGGAATTTCTAAATAAAGTCAAAATTTTGGATGAAATGAATTTTTTGTAAATTTAACTACATTTTGAGCCTAAGGCTCATCTACTCCCTTCTCTTATAAAAAGGAATTCAGGGCTCACTTGCAGGGGGTTCTAGTTTTTGAGTCTTCAAGTCCAATATGTAAATGGTAGATAATAAAGGAATATTAGAGAATAGGGTAGTAAAATTTTCTTGGGTTTTGAACTTTACATGTGAAAATCTTAAATGATTATGTAGAAATTACTGATATCGAAAATATATTTCATATATAATTCATATGCTCTTCTCTGTAGATCATTCTAGAAATTTTGAATATAATATCAAGCATATTCAGTTCATCTTCAAATGTTTTATTTGAATGCATTCCTTCATTTTTTCTTTGATTCAATGAATCAATCAAAATGTTTAATTGAGGTCATGGATTTGTAGTAGTTTACTAATAATTTTCTAAGAAGTGATGAATTATATGCAAAGAGTTTCCATAATGCAAGTTCTTATGGAAATAGTCCATAATTATAAGCTTTAAAGAATTTTTGCATGACAGGTCGTAATATGTATGACTCTATTACCCAATCGATGAAGGCACTACTCTATTTGTCTTGGTATTTACATTTTGAAGGGTAATCAAGTATTGGACTTTTGATTCAGGGTTTGAATACAAATATTTTTAAAATTTATCTACAATGATGTATGTATGTGAGATATCTTCCACGTTCCTAGTAAATTGATAGAAATTTGCTTGAAGACCAGCCATCATTTGAGTGAATTGTGTTGTTTACTGAAATGAAGCATTTTGGAACCCTATTAGACACTTACCCTTCTAGGATCTTTCACCTAAAAGGGAAGGAATATAGTTCAAAATGCGTAATGTTTCACTCAAGATTAACAAATGGATGGATGGGATATTAATCTGAAGTGTGTATAGATGTGTTTCAATGCTTACAAATACAAATGAATGAATGTAAACTAATATAATGTAAGGTGTTGGAAAACATAGTGTTGATTACAAGATTGAACTAGAAACTTAAGAAAATGAAAACGTAAATTGATGAGTCATAATAGAGTGCACCTGGAGCCAGATTGCTATTACTAGAGAGTTCCAAAATTTTCTAGAAGTCATTGTCAATGGCCATTGGGACTAATTCGCCATAGATGTTGAATCAGTCCTGCTTCTGGTGAAAACTTCTAAAAATAGGTTCTGAATGTTGAGAGTTGAATTCTGAGAAAATAATTTTTCAGGCCTATAGGTGGGAATAATTCACCATGCATGGTGAATCAATCCTCCTACAAGAATCTGAAAAATAGAGACTTGATTTTATAGGTCTAGATCTACAATTTTGTCTTTTATAGGTGTCCGCTTTAGAAACTGTCAGATTCGGGTCTACATATGACTTTTTGTTGATTCTTTGACTTGAATGACTCTACAACTTGATATACAATTATTTCCAAGCTTCCAAGAGTCCTAAATCTACAAAGAAACAAGACAAAAGAGAGATATATTGAATGTTAAGGCATGGGGGTTTGCCTTGGTCAAACCCCATTTAGGTAGTTAAACCAAAATGATGAAAGAATGGAATGAATCATACAATAATGGAATAGATTACCTTGTCATGACTATTTTATCTTGAAATTATACAACAATGGAAGAAGATTCAACCCTTGAATGCTTTAGAAAGCTAACTTGAAGACTTCTAATAAAGAAACCCTAACTTACTTGACCTGGATGAGAAGATAGAAGATGAATTAATGATGAGAGATGTAAGAATGAGTAGTTAGATGTAAAATGAGGACAAAAACACTTATTAATATGCAATTGTTCCTTAGTATACCAAGTATACCTCATCATAGGCTAACATGAAGCAAAATCAACTCAAATTTCACTTTATTTCCCACTCAAAGGTCAAAATGGGGCCAAATGGGACTCATTCTCTACACATGGCAAATGGTTCCCACTTCAATGGGACTGGTTTTCCATGCATGGAAAATAGGTCCTATAGGGGATATTTTGATTGCTTAGATGTTGAGGAATGAGGAAATAAGGTCTAAAATGCCATCTTGTCGGGTATTTGATTAATTTGGACCTCGAGATGCATAATATGGCTTAATTAAAACTTATTAGTGATGGTGTAAATGTTAAATAAGGCTTGAGACACATAAATCAATGTGAATGTGTGATTAAGTACACTTTACAACACTAAAATTAGGTCCACATAGCCTAGAAAGTCATAAAAACCAATGTGAATGTGTTGGACACATTACAACACTACTTTATCATTAAGATTAAGTTAAGAACCTTCTAGATTGATGTAATAATGTTATTAAACATATTTTATAATGTTGAATTAGGGAGAAATGGGTTAATTAAATCTAGAAAAGCATGAAATTCCTTTACAAGACTTGACAACACCTTTACAAGACATCATTAAAAGCATGTTATTTGGTTTGCAAGGGTCCAAGACCTAGTGTGGATGCATAAAATGCCTCACAACACTAGATTAAGACCTCATTAAGTCCAATTTATCATGAATTAATCCCATGTCAAGAAAAAGGTCATTTTTTCTATGACACATTTAGCCCCCACTTTAGTGAAAGGATGAACTTCCTTCAAACTCACACTAATGTAGACAATCAAGAGAGATACTCATGCACGAGTGTAAATGACAAAGAATGAAAAATATTGAAAGAGGTGGCCAAGCCTCTAGGATCAAAGATCCTAAGTCAAGCTATCAAGAAACAAAATCATGCAATGACAAGAATGAAAGAAGGGGTGGAAAATATGTACTCACTCTGGGCCAACAAAACTTCTTGCTTGTCTATTGGGTGAGAAAGGACAAATGTCTACTCACTTTGGGGCCACAAAACTAGTTCTCCATGGGGTGAGAAAGCCCAAAAAGGTAAGATACATATGCTATTTGGTATGAACTAACAAACACAAAGGTGGCTATGGGGAAAATCCCTGCTACTAGGTGGGCTTCCCACTCAACCATGTTAAAGTTATACCGCTTGATAACTCTATCAAGGTGCCACAAGGAAAAATTCTTATGAACAATAAGGAAAGTACCATAGTCATGCAAGTTTCATTATGGAAGTGGAAAAAATGAAAAATGTAAAAATATAAAAATGCAAAAGTGAAAAATGAAAAAGATGTTCAAAGGAGTCTTATTTAGTTCATGCAAGGTTGGCCACTTAGGGAACATTGTGTCTAATGTCTCCAAGAGAGGACCAATCAAAGAATAATATATTCACAGCTTAGGGGATGCAGTATGTCACATTATGCCACCAAGAGGAATGTAATATGCTAAGATAGATCACACTTATGAAGGACATTTTACCCAATTTCATTCACAAAGTTACAAACACATGATATAAACGACAAGGCTACGCTAAGAACCAAGAGTGAAAAATAAATAATGGTATTGTATGCACCCCACTTTAAAGGAATTTCTAACACCATTACTGTGAGCAATTTGTTTAAAGTAGAAGATAATATGAGAGCTTATTCAAAAGTTCCTATGCCAAGTCATATGTTTTCAATAAGCTACATCATGAATAAAAGGGGGTATGTCACATGCAAGTCAATATTAAGACATTTCATGCACATCCCAAGCTTGGTCTTGATACATTCATGAAAGGTTAACGATTAGCCAAAAGAGACAATGACAAGTGACATACAGGGATAAGGCTTTCTAACTCTTTTCCCCCACTTAGTGTAGGACAAAGCTAAGCCTGGAATGGATGATGGTATTCTAACCCTTGTAATGGATGCAAGACATGCAATAGTGATTATGTGATCATCCTACAACTATTACATGGAAAGGAGCAGCAACTAAGCTTATTTATGTGAATAAGGAAGAATCTTGGAAGAGTCTTGTGTGATAGTATTGATGTTGAGTGAAGGTTTGGTTATCTTAGTTAAAGGAGAATAACCACAACCATGAGGTTTTTGTTGTGTGTTAATATCTATAGGGTTGTGGATACCTTTCTCTCGAGCACCATAGCTTTTTCCATTATTCCCAAATTATTTCATGAAGTCATACACTTTTCCATAAAGTTGTTTCAGTGCTTTGGAATTGGGGAGTTGTTTGTTGTTGTGCTCATCAAGGGGTATTGTGGAGTTTGTGGTATTTTCTAAAGTGGTTGAGGTGGATGCTTTTGAAAGGTTATCTAAATTTTGTGTGTACATGATGGTTGGTACTTCTTGTTTCTCATCTTTTTGTTGTTTGAGTATGTATTTTCCCATAAACAAGGGTGTGAAGTCTAAGGATATCCAATCATCACCAAATACTTTAGAGACTAATTTTGTATTGCTCTGTTCAATTTCAAGAGGTTCTATGTTGGCGGTTGGAATTAATTTTTTCAAAGAACTTGTAACCCATTTTTCAAGGTACAAGAAACTTTCTGGATCAAGATCTACTTCAATTTGATAGATGTGATTGTTGTAGAGATATTTCATGATATAGTGAAGGGTTGAAGGCATGACATTAATGTCATGAAGCCATGGTCATCCTAAAAGATGTTTGTATGAAAGATCATAAGGCATGACATGAATACAAGTTTACAAAGTAACCACCCCAACTATAATAAGCAAAGTGATTACACTGAGCAGTTGCTTTGTTGTATTATCAAATCCTCAAATGGAAATGGAATCAGGTATTATTTGTTATCTATCAAATTTTAAGTGATCAAGTAGACTCACAGTACATAAATTAAGGACATAACCATTATATATGGGAGTGTGTTTGATACCTACGTGATTTAATTGAGCAATTATTATAAAGGCATCATCTTGGTTTTTGCAACTCCAAAGGAGGCATCTCATGTTGATAAAAATTAATGTAAAGATTAGTTTGATTCTTTTTATGAATTAAAGTTACCACATCATTCGGAGTTGTACCATGAGGAGGTGCAATTTTTTTTAAGGTTGTTTGAAGAATGTTGTTGTAATTTGGTGAGTTCTAACATAAATCCCAAAGGGAAATATTTCTAGGAGTATTATTTAATGTTTCAACAAGATCATACTGAGCCTTTGTTTGTGGAATGTAATGAGGAGCACTGGGAAAATTGGGTAAAGGTAAAGAGGGTGGGATTGGTTGTGGTGGTTGTAGATTATTTTGAGTGTTATATGTATGAGCAATAGTATTGTAACTTGGTTGTTGTGATACATTAGTTTGAGTTGGGTGAAGGGTGTAGTGAGGTTTACTAGAAGGATGAAGTAGATGGGAAGGTGGGTAATGTGTGTAACGAGGTTTATTAGAATGATGAATTTTATGTGAGGGTGTATTAAGGTTGAATATTGTTAACATCTCGTAACAAGTGAGAGTCTTCATTTTCTTTGAAGGGAATATTATCTTTATCTTAGGTCATAATATCTTCCCTAGAAGGAGAATTCTTAAGAGAATAACAAACCACATGTTCATGACAATTACGGTTTGATTCATCCAAAATAACTTCATCAGAACCAAGGGAGTTATTAATGGTTGAATGTGTTTGATTGCTGCAAGCATTTGGTGTTGGTAATGTCTCATTATCTTGTCCCAAATTATCTACCCTATGAGGAGAGCTTGTAATATGTTTGTTGATGGGTGAAATGTGCAAAGTAGCTTCATCACAAGTGAGAGAGGCATCAAGAGAAGAAAGAGCGTCACATTCTTTTTTTTCAATGGTTGGATCCATTTGATTATGTATGCTTGGATGGGGGAAACATTAGGAAAGGGAGAAAGAAGATTCTCATGATTATCATTGTGTACCTCGATTTTTCCAATAATGTCTTCCAAAATAGGGGAAGAAAAATAAAGAGGATTGTCATGGGTCTTAAATACTTGATCATTTAATGTCAACATATCCTCCTCACAAATGTGTTGGTCATGATCATTCATGAAAGTATTGTCACAAATAGGGGAAGTGTTGGGAGATGAATAGAGACTAGGTAAGGTGGTGGAAATGCATTCATCTTGTGTTGTTATACTATCTTCCCAAGGGGAATGAGGAGAAAGAAAAACAAGTCTTCTTCCCTCTAAGTCATGCCCCTTGAGTTCTTTTCCTCACTTAAATTTTACATACTCTTCCCATTCTTAGCATCGCTTCAAATTCGTCCATAAAATAAAATAATTATATTGATTTCTTTTTTGAAAAAGATTGATAATTTGAATGCCAATATATGATATTTTGACAATCAATGTCAATAATGTTGGTTTGCTTCTCTCATAATCATTGATCAACACCAAAATCAAAGTGAACTCGGTAAATTGGCCATGATGGAGCTTCCAAAATTTTCCAATTTTTTAATTAGCTCATTAACCCTGTCTGCTTCATAAACCCTTGTCCCTATGTGTAAATAGGGTTTTTCTTATAAGAGCCCTTAAATATTCTAAAGCTTTGTTGACTTGATTTTATAGTTTTTGGTTCTATAAATCATCACTTAAGCCATCACATGCATCTGCCTACTATCCCCTTTCATTAAGAGTCCTGGTCACCTAATTAGCCCATCAACCTTAGCTATTTCCTAAAGTTGGGTTTTAATTTTCCCCGATGACTTAAGCTTAAGTCATCAGCCTGCGAGGGTCACATCAGCATCGGCCTAATCAAGGCCCTCTATTAAATGTTAACATTGTCTTGTGTGTGGGTTTTGAAATTTGAGGTTATGGGAAGAGATCCTGACCATACCTCGCCAACTTGTGGGTGATAAATGTCAGCCTATTAAAATCTACGAGAATAGTGAGATGAAGATGTATGTCTTCATATGAATGTGGTTCCCAGTCTCCACTATTAAGCTTATGGCCCATGGTTCTAAACTGATGGCCAAGATCAAATGCTAGAGATAATCTCTACCATTCCCCGTTGGCTAGAAAGAAGAAAGTGAATGTTGGTTAAAAGCTGCAAGATTAGCCACATCTCAAAACATGGATCACTCCACTTAGTTTTTGAGACGGATGGAGCCTATTGATGGAGAAATTATCATCTAAGGTGGGTTAACGCCATTGGCTAATGAAAAAACAACGAAGCATCACTTGATTTCAAACCTGGTGAACCTAAATAGAGTTATTTGATCTACCATCTCATCGAGAGATTAGAGACGGATATTCAAAGTTGGAAAATGGCATGTGATAGCCATTTTATGTTACAACCAGTGGGCATTAATGTTGCAATCTCTGCAAAATGCAATCAAATTGATCTCCATGTGTTTGGAGACTTAATTGTTGGAAATCATGAAGTGTGATCCACAGATTTCCATGCACTTGGGAATTAAACAATGAAAAATTGATGTTAATGAATTTCCCAGTTTGTGTGTGTATTTTTCACTAAGCATTGATGATTGGTATCATCACATTGCTCAATAAATAGAAATGGAAAGTTGTTTTTTTCATCATAGCAATTAAGTTGTCAAGTCCTCAAGTTTGTGTAGAGAGCTGAAGTTTGAGTGTATACTTTCTTATACTAGAATGAGTAAGGCTAGCACGTCGTGTGTCCCAATTTTGAGGTCCTCTAGACTTAATTTTTAGGAGTCTCATCACCCAAAGCCTACACAAAGTGCTTGAAAGAGTTCCCATGGCAAGGAATCTTTGCTCGTGATTAACAGATGTAGGCACCAACTGAAAGCCCAAGCTGCGAGGTCAGAAGTAATGGGAACAAAAGGGAAGGAAGTTCTTGGGAAATCTAATAGAGTGCAGATGAAAATTAGGTATCATCATGGTTCACTTGGTTGGTAGAAATCTCTTATTGATGTTACTAATAGCTCATCCAATAGCGAAAAAGATACAAACTAAATTTACCTCTAGTACCTTGCCACCTTAGCACGAGCACTATCCCCTAAGGAAGAGGGGTTATATGTCCCTCCTTTGGTAGTCAGAACTCTGAGTGGATGAGATGGCGCTATTTTGAAATAGGACAAAGGTGAGGCTAAGGTTGAGGTTTCATCCCCAACCCTTGCTACAACATGAAGTGGCCATGTGTACTGTGGCATGTGTGTGGCTGGTAAGAAGGTTTCTTGTTCATGAAAAGGTGGTGTTGGGTGAAAATTTTGTGTTGATTAATGATTTTTATCGTGGTCATTTTCTCTCTCTATATGTGTAGAAAATTTTTGGGGTGTTTGGGGCTAACTGCATGCCCTCGTGGTGTTATGGGTGTTATTTTTCCTTCTTAACTAGTGGTTGAGAAATTTTGGTGACACTTTGCTTCTTCCTCTTGGTGGCTATAGAAATTTTGGCTTTCCCTATGCTCAATATAATTATGATGTGGGGAATTTGGAAATCAAGTTGAAATTTGGTATGAAATGAATTTTTTATAATTTTAACTACATTTTGAGCCTAAGGCTCATCTACTCTCTTGTCTTATAAAAGGGAATTCAAGGCTCACTTGCAAGGGGTTCTAGTTTTTGAGTCTTCAATTCCAATATCTAAATGGTAGGTAATAGAGGAATACCAGAGAATAGGGCACTAAAATTATCTTGGGTTTTGAACTTTATGTGTGAAAATATTAAATGATTATGTAGAAATTACTGATATCGAAAATATATTTCATATATAGTTCATATGCTCTTCTCTGTAGATCATTCTGCAAATTTTGAATATAATATCAAGCATATTCAGTTCATCTTCGAATGTTTTATTTGAATGCATTCCTTCATTTTTTCTTTGATTCAATGCATCAATTAAAATGTTTAAATGATGTCATGGATTTGTAGCAGTTTACTAAGAATTTGGTAAGAAGTGATGAATTATATGCAAAGAGTTTCTATAATGCAAGTTCTTATGGAAATAGTCCATAATATTAGCTTTAATTAATTTATGCATGACAAGTCATAATATGTATGACTCTATTACCTAATCAATGAAGGCACTACTCTATTTGTCCTTGTATTTACATTTTGAATGATAATGAAGTATTCGACTATTGATTCAAGGGTTGAATACAAATATTTTAAAAATTTATCTACAATGAAGTATGTACATGTGAGATATCTTCCCCATTCTTGGTAAATTGGTGGAAATTTTCTTGAATCCCAGCAAACATTTGAGTGAATTGTGTTGTTTACTGAAATGAAGCATTTTGGAACCATATTAGACACTTACCCTTCTAGGATCTTTCACCTAAAAGGGAATGAATAGGGTTCAAAATGCACAATGTTTCAGTCAAGATTAATGAATGGATGGATTGGATATTAATATGAAGTGTAAATAGATGTGTTTCAATGCTTAAAAATGCAAATGAATGAATGTAAACTAATCTAATGTAAGGTGCTAGAAAACATAGTGTTGATTACAAGAATGAACTAGAAACTTAAGCAAATGAAAACATAAATTGATGAGACATAACATAGTGCACCTAGAGGTAGATTATTATTACTAGAAAGTTTTGGAATGTTCCAAAAGTCACTTTCAATGGCCATTGGGACTAATTCTCCATAGATGGCAAATCAGTCCTACTTCTGGTGAAAACTTTTAGAAATAGGTTTTTGAATGTTGAGAATTGAATTATGAGAAAATCAGTTTTCAGGCCTATAGGTGGGACTAATTCACCATACATGGTGAATCAATCCTCCTACATGAATCTACAAATTCAGGACTTGACTCTATAGGTCTAGATCTACAATTTTGTCTTCTACATGTGTCTGCTTTAAAAACTATTGGATTTGGGTCTAAAGATGATTTTTTGTTGATTCCTTAAATTGAATGATGAAGAGATGAATTGAATGACTTTACAAATTTATCTCCAATGATTTCGAAGCTTCCAAGAGTCCTGAATCTACAAAGAAACAAGAAAAAAGAGAGATATGTTGAATGTTATGGCATGGGGGTTTTCCTTGGTCAAACCCTGTTTAGGTAATTAAACCAAAATGATGAAAGAGTTGAAGGAAGCATACAATAATGGAATATATTATCTTATCATGATTATTTGATCTTGAAATTATACAACAAGGGAATAAGATTGAACCGTTGAATGCTTTAGAAACCTAACTTGAAGACTTATAATGAAGAAACCATAACTTGCTTGACTTAGATGAGAAGATAGAAGATGAATTAATGACGAGAGATGTAATAATGAGTAGTTAGATGTAAAATGAGGATAAAAAAACTTATTTATAAAAAAAATTCCTTAGTATCCTGATTATACCTCATCACAGGCTAACATGAAGAAAAATCAACTCAAATTTCACTTTATTTTCCACTCAAAGGTCAAAATGGGCCCAAATGGGACTCATTCTCCACACATGGAAAATGGGTCCCACTTGAATGGGATTTATTTTCCATGCATGGTGAATGTGTCCCACAGGGGCTATTTTGATAGCTCAGATGCCGAGGAATGAGGAAATAAGGTCTAAAATGCCATCTTGTTAGGTATTTGATCAATTTGGACCTCAGAATGCACAATATGGGTTAATTAAAGCTTATTAGTGATGGTGTAAATGTTAAATAAGGCTTGGGACACATAAATCAATGTGAAAGTGTGATTAAGTACACTTCACAACACTAAAATTAGGTCCACATAGCCTAGAAAGTCATAAAAACTAATGTGAATGTGTTGGACATATTACAACACTAGTTTATCATTAAGTTTAAGTTAAGAACCTTCTAGATTGATGTAATAATGTTATTAAACATATTTTATAATGTTGAATTAGGGAGAAATGGGTTAATTAAATATAGAAAAGTGCAAAAGTCCTTTACAAGACTTTACAACACCTTTACAAGACGTCATTAAAAGCATGTTATTTGGTTTACAAGGGTCCAAGACCTAGTGTGGATGCATAAAATGCCTCACAACACTAGATTAAGACATCATTAATTCCAATTTATCATGAATTAATTCCATGTCAAGAAAAGGGTCTTTTTTCTACGACATGTTTAGCCCCCACTTTAGTGAGAGGATGAACTTGCTTCAAACTCAGACTAAAGTAGACATTCAAGAGATATCCTCATGCATGAATACAACTGAAAAATAATGGAAAATATTGAAAGAGTTAGCCAAGCCCCAAGGATCAAATATCCTAAGTCAGGCTATCAAGATACAAAATCATGCAATGACAAGAATGAAAGACATGATGGAAAAGATGTACTCACTTTGGGCCAATAGAACTTCTTGGTTATCTACCGGGTGAGAAAGGACAAAGGTCTACTCACTCTATGGCCACAAAACTAGTTATCCATGGGGTGAGAAAGCCCAAAAAGGTAAGATATATATGCTAGTTCGTATGCACTAACAAACAAAAAGGTGGCTATGGGGAAATGTCATGCTACTAGGTGAGCTTCTTGCTCAACCATGTTAAAGTTATACCACCTAATAACTCTAACAAGGTTCCACAAGGAAAAATGCTTATGAACAATAAGGAAAGTACCACAGTCATGCAAGTTGCATTGTGTAATGTGGAAAAAATACAAAATGTAAAAATGTAAAAATGCAAAAGTGTAAAATGTAAAATATGTTCAAAGGAGTCTTGTTTTAGTTCATCAAAGGTTAGTCACTTAGGGAACATTGTGTCTAATGTCTCTAAGAGATGAAAAATCAAAGAATAATATATTCACAACTTAGGGGATGTAGTGCATCACATTAGGCCAGCAAGAGGAATGTAATATGCTAAGATAGATCACACTTATGGAGGACATTCTACCCAATTTCATTCACAAAGTGACAAACACATCATATAAACGACAAGGATACACTAAGAACCAAGAGTGCAAAAGAAATAATGGTATTGTATGCACCGCACATTAAAGTAATTGCTAACACCATTATTGTGAGCATTTTTTTAAAAGTAGAAGAGAATATGAGAGCTTATTCAAAAGGCCCTATGCCAAGTCATATGTTTTCAATAAGCTACGTCATGAATAAAAGGGGGTATGTCACATGTGATTCAATATTAAGACATTTTGTCCACATCCCAAGCTTGGTCTTGATACATTCATGAAAGGTTAACAATTAGCCAAAAGAGACAATGACAAGTGGCATACAAGGATAATGCTTGCTAACCCTTTTCCCCCACTTAGTGCAGGACAAATCTGAGCCTAGAATGGATGATGGTATGCTTCCCCTTGTAATGGATGCAAGACATGCAATAGTGAGTATGTGATCATCCTAAAACTATTTCATGGAAAGGAGCAGAAACTAAGGTTATTTATGTGAATAAGGAAGCATCTTGGAAGAGTCTTGTGTGATAGTATTGATGTTGAGTGAAGATTTGGTGATCTTAGTTAAAGGAGAATAACCAAGACCATAAGTTTTTTCTTGTGTGTTAAGCTCTATAGGGTTGTGGATACCTTTCTCTCAAGCACCACATCTTTTTCCATTATTCCCAAATTATTTCATGAAGTCATACACTTTTCCATAAAGCTGTTTTAGTGCTTTGGAATTGGGGGGTTGTTCGTTGTTGTGTTAATCAAGGGGTATTGTGGAGGTTGTGGCATTGTCTAAAGTGGTTGAGGTGGATGCTTTCGAAAGGTTATCCAAATTTTGTGTGTACATGATGGTTGGTACTTCTTTTTTCTCATCTTTATTTTGTGTGAGTATGTATTTTCCCATAAACAAGGGTGTGAAGTCTAAGCATATCCAATCATCACCAAATACTTTAGAGACTAATTTTGTATTGCTTTGTTCAATTTCAAGAGGTTCTATGTTGGTGGTTGGAATTAATTTTTTCAAAGAACTTGTAACCCATTTTTCAAGGTACAAGAAACTTTCTGGATCAAGATCTACTTCAATTTGATAGATGTGATTGTTGTAGAGATATTTCATGATATAGTGAAGGGTTGAAGGCATGACATTCATTTCATGAATCCATGGTCATCCTAAAAGAAGGTTGTATGAAATATCATAAGGCATGACATGAATAGGAGTTTACAAAGTAACCACCCCAACCATAATAGGCAAGGTGATTACACCGAGTGGTTTCTTTGTTGTATTATCAAATCCTTGAATGGAAATGAAATCATGTATTATTTGTGATCTATCAAATTGTAGGAGATCAAGGAGAATCACACTACATACATTAAGGAAAAAACTATTATCTATGAGATTATGTTTGATACCTATGTGATTGAATTGAGAAATTATCATAAAGGCATCATGTTGGTTTCACAACTTCAAAGGAGGGATCTCATGTTGATAAAGAGTAATGTCAAGATTAGTTTGATTCATTTTATGAATTAAAGCTACCACACCATTTAGAGTTGTACTGTGAGGAGGTGCAATTTTTTTTAAGGTTGTTTGAAGAATGTTGTTGTAATTTGGTGAGTTCTGAAGTAAATCCCAAAGGGAAATCTTTACAGAAGTATTCTTTAATTTTTCGATAAGATCATACTACTTTGTTTATGGAATTTAATGAGGAGCACTTGGTGGATTGGGTAAAGGTAAAGAGGGTGGGATTGGTTGTGGCGATTGCAGATTATTTAGAGTGTTATATGTATGAGAAATAGTATTGTAGTTCTTGGTTGTTGTTATACATTCTTTTGAGGTGGGCAGAGGGTGTAGTGAGGTTTATTGGAAGGATGAAGCAAATGGGAAGGTGGGTAGAGTGTGTAACAAGGTTTATTAGAATGATGAAGTTTATGCGAGGGTGGGCAAAGGGTGTAGTGAGGTTGAATATTGATAAAATATCGTAACAAGTGAGAGTCTTCAGTTTCTTTGAAGGTTATGTTATTTTTATCTTGGGTCATAATATCTTCCCTAGAAGGAGAGTTCTTAGGAGAAAAAAAAACCACATGTTCATGAAATTTATGATTTGGTTCATCCAAAATAACTTCATCAGAACCAAGGGAGTTATTAATGGTTGAATGTGTTTGATTGTTGCAAGCATTTGGTGTTGGTAATGTCTCATTCTCTTATCCCAAATTATCTACCATATGAGGAGAGCTTGTAATATGTTCATCAATGGGTGAAATGTGCAAAGTAGCTTCATCACAAGTGAGAGTGGCATCAAGAGAAGAAAAAACATCATATTCTTTTTTTTCAATGGATGGATCCTTTTGATTAAGTATGTATGCTTGGATGGGGGAAACATTAGGAAAGGGAGCAAGAAGATTCTCATGAGTAGCTTTGCATACCTCACTTTTTTCAATAATGTCTTCCAAAATAGGGGAAGAAAAATAAAGAGGATTGTTATAGGTCTTAAAGATTTGATCATTTAATGTCAACATATCCTCCTCACAAATGCGTTGGTCATGACCATTCATGAAAGTATTGTCACAAATAGGGGAAGTGTTGGGAGATGAATAGAGACTAGGTAAGGTGGTAGAAATGCATTCATCTTGTGTTGTTATACTATCTTCCCAAGGGGAATGAGGAGAAGGGAAAACAAGACCTTCATGATGCTCAACGATTGTACCTTATTTCGTCAAGATACCTTCAACACTGAAAGGAGAGGTATCAATAGAAGTACAATTAGGATCATCATGTTTATCTATGATAGTATTCCCTTCTAGCACATCATCAACACAAATAGGAGAGATAGGAGGAAGTGTAAGTTTAAGACAAGCATTAACATTTTCATCCTCTTGCATGCTAGGAGACTTTCATAACTAGGGAATGCATTGAATGAAGAACTTGAATGTTTGTTAATTAGCTTTTTCTTTGCAAATTTGGAGAAGATTGAAACTAACATTTTTGAAATAAAAATCTATGCTAACTAAAAGTGCAATGTAAAAGTATGAAATGAAATGCAATTTTTTAGATAATAATTGACTAATTATGCTATTGAAGAATATAAGAATGCAAATGTGAAATTTAAACTATGCATGAAATGAGATATTTTAGGTTAGATTTGATGAAGTACATGATACAAAAATGCAACCAAGTGATAAAGGTATGAAATGGCACCAAACAGAAGCCCAAAAATATGGTGTTTAGCTTTGTAAAAGACAATTTTAGGGGCTAGAAGGGACTGATTCACCCAAGGTGGTGAATGAGTCCTAGTATGGACCTTTTTTTCTAGAAATTTTAGAAACTTTTGGTGGAATTTGATGTGTTTTGAGTGCTATGATGCAGACCTAAATGAAAAATTCAGAATTTTAGAAATGTTCAATGATTAAAGATGAAAAAATGCAACATATTATGCACTTTTACACATGCAAAAATGAAACCCTAGAATGCAAACTAGCTAATGCAAAATGCAATGTAAGCTAATTTAGGATGAACTACTGGACTCCAAAATTAGAAAAGAAGGAATTCAAACAACAGGTTCACCAAAATGAAATAAAGGGTTCAAAATGCATAATTTTTCACTCAAGATTAATGTATGGATGGATGGGATATTAATTTGAAGTGTGTAGATGTGTTTGAATGCTTACAAATGGAAATGAATGAATGTAAACTAATCTAATGTAAGATGTAGGAAAACATAGTGTTGATTGCAAGATTGAACTAGAAACTTAAGCAAATTAAAACAAAAATTGATGAGAGAGAAAAAAGTGCACCTAGAGGCATATTGCTATTATTGTAGAGTTTTGGAATGTTCTAGTAGTCACTATCAATGGCCACTAGGAATAATTCACTAGAGATTGTGAATCAGTCCTGCTCCTGGTGAAAACTTCCAGAAACAAGTTTTTGAATGTTGAGAGTTGAATTCTAAGAAAATGAGTTTTCAGGCCTATAGGTGGGACTAATTCACCATGCATGGTGAATTAGTCCTCCTGTAGGAATCTGTGAAGTTAGGACTTGATTCTGTAGGTCTAGATCTTCACTTCTATCTTCTATAGGTGTCTGCTTTGTAAACTATCATATTCAGGTCTGAAGATGACTTTTAGTTGATTCTTTGACTTGAATGATGAAGATATGACTTGAATTATTTTACAACTTAAACTCCAATGATTTCCAAGCTCCCAAGAGTCCTAAATCTACAAACAAACAAGATAAAAGAGAGATATGTTGAATGTTAGGGCATGGTGGTTTTCCTTGTTCAAACCCCATTTAGGTAATTAAACCAAAATGATGAAAGAATGGAATGAAGCATGTAATAATTGAATAGATTAACTTTTCATGATGATTTGATCTTGAAATTCTGCAACAATTGAAAAGACTCATCCCTTGAATGCTTTAGAAAGCTAACTTAAAGACTTCTAATGAAAAAACCCTAACTTGCTTGACTTGGATTATAAGATAAAAGATGAATTAATGATAAGAGATGTTAGAATGAGTTGTTAGATGTAAAATGAGGATAAAAACACTTATTTATAGACAATAGTTCTTTAGTATCCCGATTATACCTTAGTACAGGCCAACATGAAGCAAAATCAACTAAAATTTCACTTTATTTCTCGCTGAAAGGTCAAAATGAGGCCAAATGGGACTCATTCACCATACATGGTGAATGGGTTCCACTTGGATGGGACTAATTCACCATGAATGGTGAACAAGTCCCAAAGGGGCTATTTTTATGGCTCAAATGGTGATGAATGAGGAAATAAGGTCTAAAATGCCATCTTCTTGGGTATTTGATCAGTTTGAACCTTGGGATGCACAATATGGGTTAATTAAAGCTAATTAGTGATGGTTTCAATGTTAAATAGGGATTGGGACACATAAATCAATGTGAAAGTGTAATTAAATACACTATACAACACTACAATTAGGTCCACATAGCCTAGAAAGGCATAAAAACTAATGTGAATGTGCAAGACACATTACAACACTAGTTTATCATTAAGTTTAAGTTAAGAACCTTCTAATTGATGTAATAATTTTATTAAACATATTTTATAATGTTGAATTAGGGAGAAATGGGTTAATTAAATCTAGAAAAGCGTGAAAGTCCTTTACAAGACTTTACAACGCCTTTACAAGATGTCATTAAATGTATGTTATTTCAAGGGTCCAAGACCTAGTGTGGATGTATAAAATGCCTCATAATACTAGATTAAGACCTCATTAAGTCTAATTTCTAGGAACTAATCTATGATTTGCTATGTCATTTGATGAGATAGTCGAATAAAGTGCTAAAAGGAATACCCTCCTAGGTCCCACAGAGGTTGAAGTGTAGAAGATCTCAGTCTTTGATTGAATCTTGTTAGTTGGCCATTTTATTTTGTTTAAAGAGAGATTGAACACCGCATACAAGACCCCAGGTCACAGACGGTGAAGATGCATGAGGCTACCCTAACTTACCTCAGCTAAGTATAATGTAAGGGAATGCAAGGTGAGAGTAATGAGGACCATGACACTTCTCAATTACTCTGTAGACCTAAAATTTAGGAAGTGGCTAAGTGAGCCACATTTTAGGTCTAACACTATGCCTCAGAAAGCTCTTTGTCTGAAGATAGAATCACAGTCTTCAAACATCAGCGAAGCGTGTTGGTGTCTCAAAATTGCATTGGCATCCATACAAATAGACAATAGTGAAGATGAAGTCAAACCAATAAAACTATCTAATGGCCTAGAAAATTAACTAAAGGACCAAAATTATGTAATTAAGTGAATGAAATACTCTCTAATACTATAAAACAAATATGCAAGAGTGAAGAGAATAAGGAGGATCTCACCAAGGAATTCATTTTCTAGCTAATTCCTTGAAGAGCACGCACTCCTACACACAACAAGAGAGGAAAAATGTTGGGTGGATGTATAGGGGCCTACCTTAGTTAGATCCCCATTTTGCTGTTTCCACCTCCATGGATAGCCAAAGAAAATGAGATAAAGCAAGTAATGTATTAAAGAGCAAAGAAGCACTACAAAGCAATGTTATGCTACTCAACCAAGTGATAGCAAAGAGAATAGGGAAGCTTACCACCTCCACCAAGAGCACTCAAGGCTACTTGGGGGAGAAAATGAGAGTCCTTGAGCCTCTGCTACAATGGTGTGGTCCCAAACTTTCTCTACCAAAGTGATGGATGTTGCTTTGGCTACAATGGAATGCTTGAAATGTTGCTTAAGAGCTTGAAAGTGAGTGTGAGAGTGTAAGAATGGAAGTTTGAAGTGGTCAAGAGTTGTAATACATGTTGGAAGAGTGAATTTGAAGAAAGAGTGGAAGAAAACAACCATATTTGGGCCATTCAGTCAAACGGGGCATTACAACTTAACCTCCAATGAGAAGAGTAACACCTTTGTAGGTTCAGTTGTAATAATTTGCTAGGGACATAAGCATACTGTGTCGATTTTTTTGCATTGCATAGGCATCCTCAACAAAAATTCCTCCACCAATGCTCAAAATAGGCACCAAGTGGGATGCAAACCTTTGAAATTGGTTTTCTAAGGTGGATAAAGAAATAAAGGGGATTTGCACATGGGGTGCAAATTCACTCTTATACATTTTTCCCCCACTTTAGCAAGCATTAGTACTAATGAGTCCTCGGTAAAGTAGATCAAGAAAGAGTAGGGTTAGAAATGTATACTTGAACCATCGAGGAATCAATAGTCAGTCTTGTATACCTAAAGGTGTAGGAAAAGAAAAGGACTCCATTGTTGCTTAGAACTGTGAATTTGAAAAGAAAACGCACCTTACAGGTTCTCAGTCTTGCAAGGAAGGTGTCCCAAAAAAACTCTAGCATGGAGGAGACTTAAATAAAGTGCCCTATAGGATCTCAGTCTAATAGGGAAGGTATTCTCCATGAAATCATGCATGAAGAACAGCTAAGGAATCCATGATGAAGGAAACACATTTCGTTAGGGTTCCAAGTTTAGAATGTGATTCCAAAGAAAAATTTTGCTAGGATTTACAAGAAAAAATTCATTGACAATGAATGCATTTTATAAAAACTAAAAATTTAGGGAACAAAAATTGTCACACATAGGAGGGACAACTCAAGCAATGAAGAGAGAAAGATAAGGAGAAAGAAAAATAAAGAGAAAAAATATAAGCAAAGGGAACATGGGGATCTCGTTTGGTGGGGTTAGATCTATCTGATCTCATAATAATAGGTAACAACAATGCAAGGTGAAAGATCATCAATCCCCAACTAGATCAAGAATAATGCATGGAAAATAAAGTAAAAATAAAAAATTGGGTCAACATGAAAGGGAAGCCCAAATTCTCCCAACACTT
Organism: Sequoia sempervirens; assembly: GCA_007258455.2. NCBI lineage: Eukaryota > Viridiplantae > Streptophyta > Pinopsida > Cupressales > Cupressaceae > Sequoia > Sequoia sempervirens. Next base: position 443,251,358 of record VDFB02281492.1, read on the forward strand.
TGCATCATCCCCAATTTATCAAAATTCAAGCACAAACATGGAAGAATGATGACAAAAATAGAAGATTTATGACACAAAAACCACTCCTATATCCAAGCACCAATAGGGGTGATGAGGGTCATCCAAGCACACATAACACGAGTATGGGGGGAACACATCATAAAACACAAAAAAACACACAAGATCAAGAAAAGGGGCCTCCTCCTAACATTGATTAGCTAAGAGATCATACACTTCCCACTCTAAATCATTGTACGGGAAGGAGGAAGCACCTGCTATGGAGGAATGTTAAGAGGAGGAGCATCCAGTCCTTCTGAAACAAGGACTAAGGAAGAGGGCCCCTTGAGGTCCTCTCCACCGAGCTCTAGTGAAATTAGGGTTAGTGACATAGAAAAGATTGCTGATAGGCTGGGACTTCATCCATAGAATTAAACATGCACCCCACAAGAGCACCATGCCTAATTTTAGTGGACATGACTAGTTGTGCCTAAGCTGCACCGCTAAGCTCTCTGAATGACTCTGGAATGGTGAAAAACCTAGGGGAAGTTGGGACTGGTTCCATCACTAAGACAAAAAAAGTTAATGTGGGGCCACCTTGCAAGTGAGGCAGAATTTTCTTATGTCCTTCATTTTTGAAAGGACCACCCTCTACTTCATGTTTCATCAGAGGAGATGAAATCCTTCCAGAAAAGACTAGAGGTGCAAAGGGAGAAGAGGAGAGAACCATAGTGGATATAACTGAGGTATTAACCATATCCATAGGCTTTGGGAAAGGTTGGATATCTAGAATAGAGATCAGCAAAGGCAGCTCCACTGAAGGAGGGATGAACACATGTACCCATTTAGGGTTAGGAACATTCATACTTGCAATGAAAGCGAGGAGAAGTATAAGACCATACTAGAGAGAAGTAGAAGGAAGGGAAGAATAAGTTGCTACAGGAGGCCTTGAAGGAGGGGAGATCATTTCTTCCTCCTTTCTTTGTGAGGTGGCCTACTTAGCCAAGAGAGCCTTTCATCGGCATTTGCATTCATGTGCAAGGTAGTTTCTACGACTCTTAGAGATAGAGGCCAAGATTTGTGAATGGACAAAAGGTTCCTGCTCAGCCATGGGAAGATCCACTATGGTCTATTTCGATGGAGGGATAGGTTCTTTCATGGGAGTAGGAGGAACAAGCTGAGGAGTGATAGGAGGACTCAACTCAAGAACCTCAAGATTGGGCCTCTTTTTTCTCATTTCCTTAGGAGTAGGGGAAGTAGGAGGCCACAGATTGAATTCTCTAGAAGAGCCTTTCTTTCTACTATATAAATAATACCACGGTCTAGGGTATTCATTAGGAAGGTTTTTTATCTTGACCTTGGGCCTACACTAAGGAGGGATCATCAGACTCAATGGGTAGTCGCTAGATTGACTCATCCAATACTCTTCCCAAGAAGGGGGAGAGGACGAAGCAAACCAGGAGGAGGTAGCCTTCTCTTTACCTTTACAGGAAGGAGAGGGGGCTAGCATGGACTTCTCCTTCCATTTTGGGGAAGGGAGAGTAGTTGATGATGGCTTCTTCTTCTCTTCTCATGAAAAGGAGGCAATAGATTGTTTTTTCATGGGAAGGATTAGCATTGGCTCCCCTTTGCCCATAGTTTTATACTTTGCATAGTTCTTGTAAAGTAGGTTTGTTCTTGGAGGAAGCAAACCAACTGGGGAGGGCAAAAAGTGATCCAATGAGTATCTACTATGGGACATGAAGGGTTGGTATCCAATGTCATGCACTACGTGCATGACACCTTTGTGAGGAAACTTTAAACATTTGTGAATAATGGAAGAAATCCAATTCATGGAAGCTAGCCAAGGAATTCCTAAGTTCACCCTAAGAAAATATGACTCTAGGATGACATTGAAAACTATGTCAATAGTTTTGGGTCCAACCAGAATAGACAAGGTTATCAATCCATAGTGTTTAAGACTCATACCATCATGGGTACGGATGGTAGATTTTTTTTCTTCATATTTTTGCTTTTGCAATGAATTTAATACTAATGTTTCTTCAGTGATAACATTCACATGGTTTGCGGGGTCTATCAAGACTCCTGTCACAATGTTACCATTGACACAAGAAAGAATGTAGAAAGGTGAGGGTTTATTTTTTTTGGGTAAATCTTGCAATGTAAATGTAATGTCTGGAAAACCAGGTGTGGGTAGAATAGTGGAAGTTATTGTGACAATATTGACATAGGCCTTGGGTTGGGTAATAGAATCAATAGGATCAAAAATCATGTTAGTATAATGTGTAGAAATGGGTCCATGTATATCTACAGTTCACTATTAGCCTTACCACTAATTTGTTAGCATTTTTTTATTCCCATCAAGATGAATGGTACTGTCCTCGATGTAGTCTTGTATCTCATGAAAGAACCACATGTAAAATTTGGTATCATGTCCATTAACATGATGGTATTGAAAATAAGCACTCCCATCATACCAATTAGGGTAGGGTTCTTTAATAAGCTTAGGGGTTTGTAAAGTTACGATCTTATCCTTCAACAACTTTTGTAAGATGAAAGTATAAGATTCTGATAACTTTGTGAACTTCTTGTTGTGATTGAGACCATTGTTATTAGCAGTTTCTACTACATTCGCAATGACTTTACCTTTCCTAGAGATTGATATGATAGACTTCCCATCAGAATGGGAGCATGAGGACGATCCCTTAAACTGAACAACCGTCTGCTAGTATGCTCGTAAGGCTACACACAAGTGCATGAAAGAAGCGTATTTCATAAGGGTGAACTTATATTGCCAATGCCTTTCTAAGTTCCCTATGAATACCTTTTGTATGTTAGAATCAAGCAACTGATACGATATTTGTGAGAGGAGTACTTGGTAGCATGCTATGAAATTAGTAATCTTTTCATTATCTCCTTGCTTACATCAGAAAAGATCCAAAAAGGCCATCTTTGGCTTGATGTTTGCTTGAAATTTCCTAAGGAATTGATTAACAATTTGGTCGAATGAGAAAATAGAGTTGTTAGGCAAGGAATAGTACCACTCGAGTGCCATGTCCTTGAGGGACTAGGGAAATAGTTTAGCCATCAACGCATCGTGATGGAAGAACTCGATGCACATGGTGTTAAAGGTAGACATGAGTGACTACGGATCTCCCTTACCACCATAATTCTCAAATTTAGGGGTCTCCATTCCTTGAGGGAAAAGAGTGTTCAAGATTGCAATCAACAATGAGCTATGTTGGAAGAAGGGCCAGAAGATAGGTTGAGTAGAGGCTTGGGAAAGGCTCGCCAACTGGCTTTGCATCTTACCCATATTCTAAAGAAGAGTATTTACAATAGGGTCGCTAGAAGATAGAGGGCCAAAGGAACCTCCTCCAGAACCATTAACAAGATCACCTCCAGAACTGCCACTGGTATGACTTCGGCCAGAGTCATTGCCACTAGTAGGGCCTCCACTGGAACCACCACTGTGACCTCCATCAAAGCCACCTCCACCAGCACCACCTCTACTGCCGAATCCACCACCACTACCAAATCCTCTACGACTAGAGGTGACAAGAGGGGTGAAACTAAATCCCAAGGGGACTTTATTCACTTTGATAGTTTTGGGTTGCTAAGAGGGAAAAAAAATATGGATAGAGGGGACCACATCAGCCATCTAAATGGAAATAGGAGGCATAGATACTCCTAACTATCTTTCATGCTCCTTGAAAGTGACTCCTTGTGAAAAAGTAGGGTTGCTCGAAGGAGCACATGCTTCGGTGAGACTTAGGAGACTACTTAGAAGCTCTATACTTGTTCAATCCTTACCCATCATATGTTTTAATTCACTAACAACCCGAGTAGCTCTAGCCATCTTTGGATTTCTTTCCAAGTGGTTTTATAAGTTGCACAATCCTCTAGCAAGGGAATAAACATATTTAGAAGGTATCTGAATGACCTCATGCTCATCCACCAATGATGTTGTAGGAGATGCAAGGGGAGTGGGAATGTGATCAGTTTTGCCAACTAATCCTATCTCGTTCCTTGACAACTGCTCCTATGTGACTACACTAACAACAGGACCAAAGAAAAAGCCAGTAGATAACCCAATAAAGACCTTCATCCTTTCCATTGGGAGGTGTTGTACACTTCTCCTAATGATATACCTAGAATTTGTGGATTGGGTTGTGATTCTCTTCACAACAATCATAGAGTACCCAAGGGAAGCTTAAACACCAATGGATGAATGGAAAATTGTTCACATCGAGTTCACAAAAAATGTAAGAGAGAGGGACCACCGTGTACAAGACCCCATGTCATAGAGGGTAAAGATGTGAGAGGCTTCCCTAACTTACCTCAGCTAAGTGTAATGTAAGGGAATGCAGGCGAGATTAATAAGGACCATGAGGCCTCTTAGTTACTATATAGACCCAAAATTCAAGAAGGGGCTAGGCGAGCCAATTTTTAGGTCTAACACTACGCTTAAGAAAGCTTTTTGTTTGAGGATAGAAGCACAGTCTCTAGATGTCAACGTGGCATGCTAGTGTCTCAAAAGTGTGTTGGAATTTGTATGACTAGATAATAGTGAAGATAAGGTCAAACCAATAAAACTACCTAATGGCCCAGTATATTAACTAAAGGGCCAGAATGATGTGATTAAGTGAATGAAATACTCTCTAATATTATAAAGAAAATATGCAAGAGTGGAGAGAATAAGGAGGATGTCACCAAGGAATCCGTTCACCAGCTGATTCCTTGAAGAGCACATACTCCTACACACAACAAGAGAGTAAAAATGTTGGGTGGTTGTATAGGGGACTACCTTAGTCAGACCCCCATTTAGGTGTTTCCACCTCCATAGATAGCCAAAGAAAACAAGATAAAGGAAATAATGTAGTAAAGAGAAAAGAAGCACTACAAAACAATGTTATGCTACTCAACCAAGTGATAGAGGAGAGGAGAGGGAAGCTTACCATCTCCAACAAGAGCACTCAAGGCTGCTTGGGGGAGAAAATGAGAGTACTTGAGCCTCTACTGCAATGGTGTGGTCCCAAAATTGCTTTACCGAAGTGATGGAGTGTTGCTTTGGCTATAATGGAATGCTTGAAATGATGCTTGAGAGCTTGAAAGTGAGTGTGAGAGTGTAAGAATGGAAGCTTGAAGTGGTCAAGAGTTGGAATGTATGTTGGAAGAGTGAATTTGAAGAAAGAGTGGAAGAAAATAGCCATATTTGGGTCATTCAACTGAAGGGGGAATTACAACTTCACCTCTAATGAGAAGAGTAATGCCTTTGTAGGTTTAGCTATAGGAATATACCAAGGATGTAAGCATTCCGCATAGATGTTTGTGTGTTGTGCGGGTGTCCCTAACAGAAACACCTCCATTGAAGCTCAAAACAAGTGCCAAGTAGGATGGAAGCAATAGGCTTAGGTGGAATTAAGCCTCTGAACTTGGTTTTCTAAGGTTGATAAAGGAAAAAAGTGGATTTTTGCATGGGGTGAAAATTAACTCTTATATAGCTTGAAGGGTCTTAAACATAAGAGATGGATACTCTTTAGAGATTCCTTAGGTGTACTGGGAAAAACACCAACAGAATGGTGACTCTACTGGGAAAATTTTGATTCTCTGAATGTAGATACAAAAGGAAGAGTCAAAGGGTGAAGTGAACTTGAACATCTTGATTGGACAATGACAAATTTGTGAACCTAGAAAATATTTTGAGTACAAAAAAAAATTAGGGATCTTGGTGTGACTTTGCTATGAAGATAGCCCAGAATCATATGATTTGTAAATGAACTTCATACCATTTGAGGTTAATTCCTCTGGAAGGAGGTGGTGACTCTAACTCAAAGAACCTATTAAGGATTACATAAATTAGTCAGATATGCAATTTAAAGGGAAAAGGATAGTCACCCATTACAAATTGCTAGGTATTTTCATAAAATTTGAAGAAATAGGAGTGTATTGTTAGTAAATCAAGATAAATTTCCCATACTTGAGATGTAAATGATTCCCTAGTAAGTGAATAAGTACTAGGTAAGGGAATGGTGGTAATATTTTAGCATGCTTTACATATAAATTTGAAAATCATGCATCATGGAAAAAGGAGCATATTAAATTCTTAGATCTTAAGCAACATTTGTACGAAATACATATGCCAAGTTCTTAGGATCAAATCTATAAAAGGGATTGAAGTGATGTTGTATAATTTTTAGTTATATTCTCAATTCCTTTTCGAGAATTAAAAGTAAATTTTTAATTCATGCCATTCGATATAAATATGGAGAAAATTATGCAAGGTGAATAGTCATTGTCTCACCTAGGCAATTTCAGTACTAATAGGTACAAGGCTATCAGGTTTGGGAATATATATGGTTACCCAAATGTGGTACCACCCAAGGTTAGGGACAAACTACCAAGATTCAGTTGTGAAAAGTTAGAGCTAGCAAGTAAGCATGTGCAAGAATTTGTTGATGTGATGGGTGATTATGAAATAGACCCTGAAGATGTAGTTATGAAATTATTTGTTCAATCCTTGAAAGGGGATGCAAGAGACCGGTTCTCTTTTCTGCCTACTTCCTCTATACATTATTGGAATGAACTAAAGGAAGCCTTCATGGAACAGTTTGGTGAAAGGAAAAACCCAAGTGTTACAAGAAATAATTTCATGGAGATTTCCAAGGATAAAGAAGAACTAGTTCCAGTTTTCAACCTTAGATCTGCCAAGGTCATAAGGGAAATTCCTGAGCAAATGAGACCAAATGATGTTGAGTGTTTGGTTGTATATTTGGGAGAATTTGATAGTAAGATGAGCTTCTTGTTGAGAGATAAAGATCCTACTACCTTACAACAATCTTACCAAGAGGCCATGAATATCGAGAACAATTTGAAATACTCAATTATGAGGGAACCTATGATTGCTAGTAGTAGTTTGAATAGTATCCAAACTATTGAACTATGTAGACCAAGAGGTAAAATTTCTTGTCAAGAGAAGAAGACCATAGATTTTACATCTGCATTATTCTTGAGAGATGTAGAACATGAGCAAGCATCAACCTCACATCAACCAAGGATGGGAAATTCTAATTTGATTCTCTCTATTAGCAAGTTATATGAAATAAAGAGACATGTGAATGAGTCACCATATGACTTGTTTTCAAGATTCTTGGACATGTTTTGATGGAGATACCCAAGAGTTTCAATCCTAGTGATTTAATGTGCATTAATTTGTTTTGTGAAGCCTATATATCAGGATCAAGTCAGTGGCCTAAAATTCATAAACCTCATTGCCTTGATCAAGTAGTAGATTGGATAAACACTGTGGAAGACATTGAGCATGGTCATATGCCCTTAGCTATTTCCAAAAAGTTGGAAATGATTTCCATGCTGAGGAAGATCAAAGGCTAAGATTTTCAGATCAAAGACAACCAAAAAAGTTGGAGCAATTGACTATTGAATGTTGTTATTTCATAGGCAACATAGAAGCAAGTGCATGTAGCAATGAAGAGGATGAAGAGATAGAGTGTGAAGGTAAGGAGATAGTACCTAATTATCTTTCTTGGGATGTCATAAGCTATGAGAAGACACAAGAGGTGCAAGTTGAAACCTCGCAAGTGGATCTAGTAAACACTTATCATGCACTATTCAATGATGGGAGCACACTTGGCTTCGATGATATGGAAAAAATGAGGAATCAAAATGAAGTGATTGATTTTGGCCAGTCTTCAATCGAGTATGATTCTTCTTATCAAGTGGAGATGTAATCCCTTGCTTCTAGTATGGGATATGCTAATAGTCTTGAAGGTGTGTGTTTCCTAGGAAGTGAGCAATTCTCCTCATGTGAAGAATTCTTTGAATGTAGGTTGATTATTGTAAGTGTAAATGATGAGGAGGATGTTGAAAAAGTTTCTCTCTATTCTTCAAGTGATTACACTGAATTTGAGTATATTGATGATTAGAATTTTTGGGATCCTAACACTGAGGAAGATGAGATACATCCAATTATCATGAATGTATGGAAAAATCCTTTATTTGATGAACTTGGATTGGACAGTGAGGTTGTAAATGATAATCCCTATTGGTGTAGAAGCAATTCTCTTTTCGAAGATACCCCTGATGAGTATCTGGAAAGTACTACTAGTGCATGTGTTGTGGATGTATAGACAAAGATCAAGGTGATATTAATGTTTTAAAATTTTCCTTTGAAGATGTTACCTCTAATTTGTTAGTTCCCCAAATAAATGGAGGATATGAAAACACAAGTGCTAATGAACCCATTTACCAACACATGTTTAAGAAAATTGTACTTGATAAGTATCAAGAGAATGCATCAAACTTACTAGATTCTAAATATGATAATGGTTTATATGAGGAAAATGTCCAAGATTATGATGTCGGCCTTAGATGTAACATGGATGTCAAAAGGAATGCAAATGATTATGTTGAATTTCCTATGGTAATTGGTTGTATACTTGAAAATATAATTGAAATGTTAGGTACGCATGTTCCACATCATAAATGTATCATGGGAACTCAAGCACCATTATTTTATGTTGAATGGAATGAATTATTTTGTAATTATATACATTATTGCCAATATCATAGTATTATCTCATTCCTATGAGGAGCATTTCAAAGGGACAGATAACCAAGGGAATATTATAAGTTAGTATGAAGCTGAAATTGAGTTCTTTGTAGATACTCCTTATCTTATGAACCTAATCATGGAACTTCTTTCACCCCATGAAGGCAACACTTGTGAAAAACAGGTTGAGAATAAGCATGATCATGTTTTCTTCTTTCTTGAACTTATAGAAGACTGGCCAAGTATGGGCCAAAGTGTCTATGAAGTTTTAAAGTTTGATGAGCAAGTGGAACATGATTGTACACTTCACAATAGTGTAGAGTATGATGGTTTCAACATCCTGGTTTAGTTTGATGAACCTATGATGGAGGGGGATAAGTGTGGAAATATTACTTCAAATATCATAGGAAGTGTTGATTATGATGGTGTTGATAACTTTGAATTGCATAATGTTGATGTGGACCTATTGCCAATAAAATAGGCCAAATTTTTTAATAGAGGAAAGAATTTTCCCTAAATTTTGGATGCCTAGGGCCTCCACCTTGTGGAAATGAATTGAAATATATATTTTTTAGATAATTTACACAGGTTGGTCTAGTGTCTTTTCTTTCTATTGTATTTAATTTCCTTTTCTAAGTAAGCTCTTAGGTTTTGGTCTTCTACCCTGGTCTACTTCAACCCGAGATTCAGATTCTCACTATACCCACTAGGGGTATACATCCTTGAGCATGAGCCACTAATGGAACTTCCAAAGTTTGATATTTTTCTAAGTACCCCATTGACTCTATCTGCTTCATAAACCCTTGTCCACATGTGTGAGTAGGGTTTTTCCGATGAGAGACCTTAAATATTCTAAGGCTTTGTTGACATGCTTTGCTCATTTTCAGTTCTATAAGTCATTACTTAAGCCATCACATGTGTCTTCCTACCAACCCCTTTGGTTAAGAGTTCCACTCACCCAGTCAGCCCATCGACCTTAGCTATTTCCTAAAGTTAGGTTTTAATTTTCCTCAATGACTTAAGCTTTAGTCGTTAGCCTACGAGGGTCATATCATCTTTGGCCTAATCAAGTTTCTTTATTAAATGCTAACATTACTGTGTGTGCAAGTTTTGAGATTCGAGGTTATGGTAAGAGATCCTGATTGTACCTCATCAGCTCATGAGTGATAAATGTTAGATTATTAAAAGCCACAAGAATAGCAAGATGAAGATGTGTGTCTTCATAAAAATGTGGGGCCCAATCTCTACTATTAAGCTTATGGCCCATGGTTCTAAAATGACGGCCAAGATCAAATGCCAAAGATAATCTCCACTGTTCCCCACTGGATAGTGAGAAGAAAGTAAACTCTGGTTAAAAGTTACAAGATCAGTGAGATCTCGACACATGGATTACTCCACTTAGTTTGTGAGAAAGATGGAGCCCGCTAACGGAGAAATTGTCATCTAAGGTGGGTCAATTCCATTGGCTGAGGAAAAATTAGGGAAGCACTGCTAGATTTCAAACCTGGTCAACCTAAATGGAGCCATTTGATCTACCATCTTGTCAAGAGATCAATGGTCAATATTCAAAGTAAAAATGGCATGTGATAGTCATTTTATGTTGCAACTAGTGGGCATTAATGTTACACTCTCTACAAAAATTGATAAAATTGATCTCCATGCATGTGGAAACTTAATTACTAGCAATCATGAAGTGTGATCCATATATTTCCATGCACTTGGGAATTAAATGGTGACAATATGCATGCCAACAAATTTCCTAGTTTGTGTGTGTTTTTTTCGCTAAGCATTGACAACTAGTATCATCACATTGCTCAATAAATAGAAGTGGTGAGTTATTATTTTCATCATAGCAATTAAGTTGTCAATTCCTCAAGTTTGTGTAGAGAGCCAAAGTTTGAGTGTATACTTTCTTCTACTAGAATGAGTAAGGCTGGAACCCCATCTTTCACAATGCGGAGGTCCACTAGACTTAATTTGTAGGAGTTTCATGACCCATAGCCCAAAAAGGTGAGGTTGAGGTTGAGGTTTCATCCCCAACCCTTGCTACAACACAAAGTGGTCATGTGTACCATGGCATGTGTGTGTCTAGTAAGAAGGTTTTTGGTTCATAAAAAGGTGGTCTTGGGTGAAAATTTTGCATTGATTAATGATTTATGTGGTGGTTGTTTTCTCTATCTATGTGCATGGAAACTTTTTGGAGCATTGGGGGCTGACTATGTGCCATCATGGTGCTATGGGCATTTGTTTTCTTGCTTAGCTGGTGGTTGAGGATTTTTTTGGACACTTTGCGTTTTCCTCATGGTGGCTATGGAAATTTTGGCTTTCCCTATGCTCAACAAAATTATCATGTGGGGAATTTTGAAATGAAGTTGAAATTTTGCATGAAATGAAATTTTTGTAAGTTTAACTACATTTTGAGCCTAAGGCTTGTCTTCTCCCTTGTCTTACAAAAGGGAATTCATGGCTCACTTATAGGGGGTTCTAATTTTTGAGTCTTCAAGTCCAATATGAAAAGGGTAGATAATAGAGGAATACCAGAGAATAGGGTAGTAAAATTGTCTTGGGTTTTGAACTTTACATGTGAAAATCTTAAATGATTATGTAGAAATTATTGATATCAAAAATATATTTCATATATAGTTCATATGGTCTTCTGTGTAGATCATTATGAAAGTTTTGAATATAATATCAAGCATATTTGATTCATCTTTGAATGTTTTTTTTGAATGCATTCCTTCATTTTCTCTTTGATTAAATGAATCAATTAGAATGTTTAAATGAGGTCATGGATTTGTAGTGGTTTACTAAGAATTTGGTAAGAAGTGATGAATTATATGTAGAGAGTTTCCATAATGCAAGTTCTTATGGAAATAGTCCATAATTATCAAATTTAAAGAATTTTTGCATGATAGGTCATAAAATGTATGACTCAATAACCCAATCGATGAAGGCACTAGTCTATTTGTCTTGGTATTTACATTTTGAATGATAATGAGGTATTGGACTATTGATTTAGGGTTTGAATACAAATCTTTTAAAAAATTATCTATAATGAAGTATGTATGTGAGATATCTTCCCCATTCCTATAAAATTGATGGAATTTTTCTTTAAGACCAACCAACCTTTGAGTGAATTGTGTTGTTTACCATGTATAGGAACCGATCTATGATTTTCTATGTCATTTGATGAGATAGTCAAATAAAGTGCTAAAAGGAATACCCTCCTAGGTCCCATAGAATTTGAAGTGTACAAGATCTCAATCTTTGACTAAATCTTGTTAGTTGGCCATTCACTTGAAGGTTCTTAAACATAAGATATGGATACTCTTTAGATATTCCTTAGGTGTACTAGGAAAAACACCAATAGGCCAGATGCTCTTGCAACAGACATAGTCAATAAAAAATTTGTGAGAATAGGCTTACAAAATGGAGCTTAGTAGAACTACACTTTCAAGTTGTGAACAACTTGCAACATGCTCCCATGCTGAAATTGATGCCTATGAATTATTTATTTGTCCTCTTCTTCCACCACCTTTCTAAAACATTCGTCATCCTCTACCAAAAAATTTGCATCTTCTTTGTTTTCACCCTTGTTAACACATGTCCACCATAGTCTAACCTCCTTCACTAAATAATTTCCATGTTTTTCTCCTCCTCTATGGGTTCAAAACCACCCGAATATGACCACTTCCACCAAACATCACCTGCAATAGGATTCACAACTTCTATATGCAAATATACATCTACATTCCAACCAACAACTACATCCTTCCTTTCATCTACTTGCAACTCCTTATTCACATCAACAACAAGAAATTCCCTATCAATTTCCTCATCCCAAATTTTATAAGAAATTATAACTTACCTTTGCATACATTGTTGTTACAACAACTTCATCCATCATATTTTTTATTGCTCCTTCATTTCCCTTCAAGTGTTCATTTTTGAACATCTTCTCAACCTATAATGCCTCTGCTCTTTTTTAATTCTTCATGAATTGTCTCTTATTCATATTGCTGTCCTAAAATTTCAATGTCTTCCAATGGATCATCTCCATTGTAATTTCATAATTTACCTCTTCAAAACTACCTACTACAATTTATTTTCCTTCTTTTGGGATTGTATTGGTTGCTCCCACACTCTTTTCCTTCCATGCCCCTTCTATTAAGGGGTTGTAAAACTTTTCATCTTTTGCAATCTTGGTTGCAGTCTCTTCTCTTTCCTCTTTCAAATGATTCTTAGCCACATCTTTCTCATCTATTGCAACTTTGACGTTGCTTTCTTCTTTCATACACTCATTAGGGAATACTGCTACAATTTATTTTACCACTTCCTCCTATTTATCCTCCAACAGATTCAGAACATATTCTTTCCCATACTTGATTATGCTATAAGTGTTATTGCTTCCATTATGTAGAGCTTATCCATCCCAAAGCCAAGGTTGACCCAAAAAAATGTGAAAAATATCCATGGCTACTATATCACATACAATTTCATCCTTATATCTTCCAATGTGAAAATTCCTAATTCTTTGTTCACATACCTTAATTCAATGACCTCCTTGCAACCAAGAGACGTAATATGGATTAGGGTGCTTTATCCTCTATAAGATCATCTTCTCAACCATTTCCAACACAATAAAATTATCTCTACTATCACTTTCAACCATCAATTTGTAGTACTTTCTACTAGACTTACACAAAGTTCAAAACAAATCATTCCTTTAGATGTATTCTTCACTTTTTGTGGCTTCAAATATTATTTCTTTATCCACAAACTCTCTCCATGTCTCTAATAAATTTTTCCAAACAATTATGGCACACTCTCAATTACAACCATAAAAAAATTAGAGTATATGCTTGTTACCTTTGCAAGTCCCCTCTACAACAAAACTGTCACTACTATCCTCTACCCAACAAGATTTTGGAAGATGCACCTTCAATATCTCTTATACCCACTTCCTCTCATTGAAAGAGATTTTCACATCTTCTACCTAGCTTCATCTTTGTTTGAGGAAAACCAAAATGATTCCCATAGAATCAATAGCCTCTCAGGGCCTCTTCACTCTCTACCAATTCTTCACCCACGGTTTTGGTGAATTGTCTCCACACTCAAGATCTTGTGGGTCTAATACTAATTGAAGCAAGATGTCCCCCTTCTTTCCTTGATTTAAAATTAATAAAAAATATAAATTCATAGCATAATCACAACCTTGCTATTACATTCATTTTCAAATCACACAGTACAAATGTTTGAATTCTACAATTTGGATTTTAATAACAAATAACAATTATATTTTATCAAAATTATTTCCTTTGTTACACACTTCACACCCTTTGTTTCCTGCCTCCTTGGTCTTTACTTAGGCCACTCTATTTATCTTTTGATGCCTCTATTAATTGCATCCCTTTATCTGCTACACACTTCTACACATTTTCTTTGTGGTGTTTGTTTTGAAGCCCCTCTACTTCACTTGAGTGTCTTCCCCTACACCATTGCACTTCTTCCTTTCTTAGCTACCAATTTTCCTCCTCTTTCACTTGCTTCACCCACAACTTGGTTTGATGCCTCTCTATCTAGCCTTCTTCCTCTTTATTGACTTCAATCTTGCCCTTATTTTACCTTTTTTTCTCATTTGTTGTTTGTAACTTTAAAAAAAAATGAACTACAAAGTGTATAATATCCTATGCTTGGCTGCCCCTATCACTAACCATATTCCTCACACACTTTCCCTTTCACATCTCATAAAATTTTCCTTTTATTAAGTCTTCTTCCTTCTAAGTCACACCCCTTGAGTTATTTTCCTCACTTACATTTTACATACTCTTTCCATTATTAGTTTCACTTCAAATTCATTCATAAAATAAAATAATTTATATTGATTTCTTTTTTTGAAAAAAAATGATAATTTGAATATTGATAGACAAAAATTTTACAATCAATGTCAACAATGTTGGTTCACTTCTCTTATAATTATTCATCAACACAAAACTCGAAGTGACCTCAACAAACCTGCCAGATGCTCCTGCATCAGGATCAAATAATTAAAATTTTGTGAGCATAGGCTTACAAAATGAAGTTGAGCAGTAGAAATACTCTTTCAAGTTGTGAAAAAATTGCAACATGCTCCCATGTTGAAACTAATAGCTATGAATTATCTATGTGTCCTCTTCTTCCGACACGTTTCCAGAACATTCATCATCCTCTACCAACAACTCTACATCTTCTTCCTTTTTGCCCCTTGTTAACTAATGTTCACCATATGTCAACATCCTTCACCAAATACTTTCCACACTTTTCTCTTCCTTTTTGGGTTCAAACCCACCTCTAACTAACCAATTCAACCAAACATCACCTACAACATCCTTCACAACTTCTCTATGTAAATATACATCTACATGCCAGCCAACAATTACATTCTTCCTTTCATCTACTTGCAACTTATTATTCACTTCAACAACAAGCAATTCCCTATCAATTTCCTCATCCCAAGTTTTATAAAAATTATAATTTACATCTATATACATTGCCATTACAACAACTTTATCCACCATGTTTGTTGTTGATACTCCATTTCCCTTCAAGTGTTCATTTTTGAACATCTTATCAACCTCTAATTCCTCCACTCTTTTCAATTCTTCACAATTTATCTCTTCTTCATATCACTATTGTAAACTTCCCATGTTTTCCAATGGATCCTTCTCCACTGCAATTTCATAATTTACCTCTTCAAAAGAACCTACTACAACTGATTTTCCTTCCTTTGGTACTATATGGGTTGCTCCAACACTCTTTTCCTTTCATGCCCCTTCTATTAAAGGATTGTAAAACATCTCATTTATTTCAATCTCAGTTGCAATCTCTTCTATTTCCTCTTTCAAAGGATTCTCAACCACTTCTTTCTCATCTATTGAAACTTTGACATTGTTTTCTTTTTTCATACACTTATTAGGGAACACTGCTTCAATTTATTTTCTCACTTCCTCCTGTTTATCCTACAATGGATTCAAGACATATTTTTTCCCATCCTTGGTTATGCTATAAGTGTTATCACTGCCATTATGTAGAGATTCTCTATCCAAAAGCCAATGTTGACCTAAAAAATTGTGAAAAATATCCATGGCTACTATATGACATACAATTTCATCCTTATATCTTCCAACATGAAAATTCACAATGCTTTGTTCACTTACCTAAATTCAATGACCTCCTTAGAACTAAGAGACATAGTATGGATTAGGGTGTTTCATCCTCTTCATGGTCAGCTTCTCAACCATTTCCAATGCAACCAAATTATCTCTACTATCATTTTCCACTATCACCTTGTAGTACTTTCCACCAAACTTGCATAGAGTTTAGAAAAAATTACTTAGTCAGATGAATTCTTATTCAACTTTCTACAACTTCAGATATTAATTTCATCTACAAACTTTCTCCATGTATCCAAGACATTTTTCCAAAAAATCATGGTACACTCTCAATCTACAACCATAAAAAAATTAGAGCCAATGCTCAATACCTTTATAGGTACCCCCTACAAAAAAACTCTCACTACTATCCTCTACCCAACAAGATTCTAGAAGATGTACCTTCAAGATCTCTTCTACACAGTTCATCTAAGTGAAAGATATTTTCTCACCTTCTTCCCAACTTCATATTTTTTGGAGGATAGCCAACATGATTCCCATAGCATCAATAGCATATTGGGGCTTCTTCACACTCTACCAATTCTTCACCCACAGTCTTGTTGGATTCTCGCCCCACTCAAAATTTTGTTGATTTGATACCAATTGAACAAAGATGTCCCCCTTCTTTCCTTAAGTCATAATTACTCAATGATATAAATTCATAGCATAATCACAACTTGGCTATTACATTCAATTTCAAATCACACATTACAAATGTTTGAATTCTAAAATTTAGATTTTAATAAAATATAACAATTAAATAATTATAAAACTCATTTCCTCTACTATGCACTACACACCCTCTGTTTTATGCCTCCTTGGTATTCGCTTGGCCCACTCTATTCATCTTTCAATCCCTCTATTAATTGCATCCCTTTATTTGCTACACACTTCTATATAGTTGTTTTCTATTGTTTGTTTTGAAGCCCCACTACTTCACTTGAGTGTCTTCCCCTACACCCGAACACTCCTTCATTTCATAGCCACCCATTTTACTCTTCTTTCACTTGCTGCACCCATAATTTGGTTTGGTGCCTCTCTATTTGGCTACCTTCCCCTTTATTGATTTCAACGTTTCCCTTCTTTTACCTCTTTTTTTCATTTGTTGTTTGAAAATTTTAAAAAAATTGAACTACAAGGTGTAGAATATCCTATGCTTGGTTGTCCTTTTCACTCACCCTCTTCCTCACACACCGTCCCTTTCACATCTCATAAAATTTACATTTTTTCAAGTCTTCTTCCTTCTAAGTAATGCCCCTTGACTTATTTTCCTCACTTAAATTTTACATACTCTTCCCATTCTTAGTGTCGCTTCAAATTCATCCATAAAATAAAATAATTTATATTGATTTATTTTTTGAAAAAAATCAATAATTTGAATGTTGATAGATGACATTTTGAAAAGAAATATCAACAATATTGTTTCGCTTCTCTTAGAATCACTCATCAACACCAAAATAAAAGTTAACTTGGTAAACCGACTAGATGATCATGCATAATACATGGAAAAGTCTTGGGTTGTAGAATATGAAAACTAGACAAAAGCTAAAGTAAGTCAATGTCTATTTGAAGTAAGGATTGAACTCCCAAGTTTCTCAATGGAAGTAAATATTTATGTAGCTCCCTTAGGTTCTTATGATGTCATCTTAGGAATGAGTTGGTTATGGAAACATAGGGAAAAGTAGATTGCCATGCAAAAACAATTGAATGCTTAGACAATCTAGGTAACTGGGTATCATTAGAAGGAACACCTAGAGAGGTTAAGTTATGAAAAATATCTACTATACATATGCATAGGGAAAAGAAGAAAGGATTTCAACTATTTATAGTAAAAATGGAGAAACTTGAGGAGTACAAAGAATTCATTTTTCAAGATGATATAGTATATTATGGACCTCAAGAATCCCAAGATTTTGAAGAGGGTGAGGTGTTGGAATTTGGATAAACAAATATGGAGAAATGTCCAATTTTATGGATGTTTGTTGATGTATTTCTAGAAGAATTACCTAGATTACCACATAAGAGGATATTAGATTTCTCCATTGAAATAGTACTAAGGTTTGAACTTATATCAAAAGTACCTTATAGGATGACCACAACTAAATTAATGGAGTTAAAGGAACAACTAGAAGATTTTTTGTCTAAAGGATTTATCAGACCCAATGTTTCACCCTAGGGAGCACCAATGATCTTTGTATAGAGGAAGTATGGTACACTATGATTTTGTATTGATTATTAATTGCTTAACAAAGAAATAATAAATAATAAGTATTGATTTCCATGAATCTATGATCTCTTTGATCAAATGTGAGGAGTGAGAATTTTTTTGAAGATTTATCTATGTTTTGGTTATCACCAACTAAGAATCAAGGACAAAGATATTTTCAAAAAATGCTTTCAGGAATAAATAAGGTCATTATGAGTTCACAATCCTACTATTTGGGATGAAAAATGTACCAACAACATTCATGAACCTAATGAAAAATTTATTTAGATACTGTTTTCATAGGTTTGTGTTGATGTTCTTAGATGACAACTTAATTTACTCCAAGAATGAAGAACATCTCAACCATCTAGAGATTGCTCTCCAATGATTGAGAGAGCATAAGTTATATGGAAATATATACAAATGTACCTTAGTCCAAAAGGAAGTACCATATTTGGGTCACATAATTTTGGTTGATGGGATTTTGGTTGATCTAGTGAAGATAAAAGTAGTGCTAGAGTGGTTAGTGCCCAAGAATGTGTTGAAATTTAGAAGTTTTATGGGTTCAGCTAGGTATTACCATAATTTTGTTGCAATATTTTCAAGAATAGATTTTCCCATCATGTCATTGTAATGGAAGATGAATATTTTTTGTGGTCTGAAAATTGTCAAGTAGCATTTGACCAACGTAAGGAAAGGTTGACCACAACACTAATACTAAAGGTACCATATACAAATGGTAACTTTGTAGTTATTACATATGCATTAGGAGAAGGTTTGGGTGGAGTATTGATACAAGAGGGGAAAATTTAAGCTTATGAGTCGAGGAAGTTGAATCCCTGTGAACAACATTATACTTCACATGGTTTAGAGTTAGTAGTAGTTGTACATCATAAATGTGGATACATTATCTATTGGGAAAAGAATTTGAACTAAAGAATAATCATCATGGTCTAAAGTATTTGTTTAGTCTCTCTCCACCACTTTCATAATGGTCAGAGTTCATGATTTACAATCATTTATGGATAGTTGATGTTTTACCTTTCACTCACTCTTTTCCTTCTTCCCTCGTAACCAATACGTAGCCATTAGATCTCTTGACCTTCTCTAGGTCTCTCCTACACTCTCTACCTTGTCTTCCACTCTTAGGGTTTATGGTATAGGTTTGAGGGTTTAATTTATAGGATAACTTCCCATCTCAAGTCTCTCCCTCCCTCTATCCCTCCCAACCCCTCTCTCTCAAGTCTCTCCCAACCTCTATCCCTATCATCCCCTCTCTCTCAAATACCTCCCTCACTCTATCCCTTCCACTCTTTGTCTCTTTGATCTCTCACACCCTATCTCCCTCTCTCACATATCTCCCTCCCACCCTAACTACTCTCATACCCCATCTCCCTCTCTCAAGTCTCTCCTTCCAACCCTAAATAAACAAATATCTCTCCCTTTTTCTATCCCTACCACCCTTTGTCTCTTGGATTTCCCACACCCCCTCTCCCTCTCTCAAGTCTCTCCCTCCCATCCTAACTAGACAAATCTCTCTCCCTTGCAAGTTTCTCTCTCATGTCTCTCCTATTCCCTCTCTCGCTCCCTATCAAGTATCTCTCTTCTATGTCTCTCTCCCTCTCAATTATCTCTCTCACATGTCTCCCACTCCCTCTCTCTTCCTCTCTCTTAGGTCTCTCCCTCAAAATATCCCTCCCACATCCTCTTTATTGGAAGCCTTGTAACATGAGAGGGAACTATAAATGGTTTGTGTTGGTTGTTCCTATCTTTTCATTGATTTGAACATGGTGATAAGTATATGGGAAGTCTACTTGGTTTAATAGAAGTTGTTTTCTAATGGTAATACCATTTTGTGATGGATCAGTGTGTTGGTATTTGAGTCCAAAATTTACCACAATATTTGATATGACTCTAATCTCTTAACCATATTTTCTTGACTCATTCAAATAGCTATATCCTGGATTTGATACATATTTTGTTGTGAGGAGAAAGTTATGTCTGAAAGAGTTCAACTCTATATTATATTATTATTCCTTGCTTGGCATACTATGTAGGAAACTCTACATTTTATTAAGGTGAACATTTTTATGTTGCAATTTTGATTGATAGTCTCTATGTTGGTAGTATGATGGGAAATTAATGTGTTCTTAGATCTAGAAGGTTTTTTCTTTGAGGATTATTTGTTGGTTTGGATAATTATGTTCTAGTCTTGGCTGGCTCAGCATATGCAATACTTTATGAAGACTACTTATTCTTTATGGATGATAGCCGACTTGGTATAATGCACTATCTAGATAAAATGTTTAATCATATATTGTGCCGACAAAGGAATTTTTGATCATTTTATTTTCATATAATTAGGCTGACCTAGTTGATGATTAAGATATACTTATATGTAACATGATTTGAGGAATGAGATGAGGACACACATGAGCAATGAATGTGAAATGAGAAGTGTTAGTGTGAAAAGGATTAAGAGTTGTGTGAAGATCTGAGTCTAAATGCTTTATCAATTGTGATTAGTGTAGTTTTGTTGAGTGACTACCATGTGAGGTAGTACTTCATATTTTGAGCATTAGTGGAACTGAACCCTACACATTAAAGTGTATCCTATCAGTTCAATCTTTTGGAAGTGAGCCACTATCATTGTATCTTGATGGTTAGCCATCTTTTGTACTCATGAAGTGAGCCTTTTTTAAGGATAGTGAGTTTTGGTAGTGAGCCCTCTAATAATTTATATCTAGATATAGTATATTGTGAGTTAACCCTCACTGTATTTTTTCCCTCTTTAGGTTTTCCATATTAAAATCATGGTGTTCATGTGTATGTTTGCATTGAATTTTTTTTATTTTCTCTCTTGTTAATTTCCTTAGAATTGTGATAATTCTTAGACTAATGATAATAAGGTTTTATGGAATACTAATTAACCCCCCACTCTTAGTATTTTGTATGTTCAACACTCTCCCTCTCTTAGGCATCTCCCCCCACCCTAACTAGATAATTATCTCTCTCCCTCTCAACTCTCTCTCTCTCTCTCTCTCTCTCTCTCTCTCTCTCTCTCTCTCTCTCTCTCTCTCTCTCTCTCTCTTGTATCACTCCCCCATACCCTACTTAGACAACTCTCTCTCACTCCAACCCCCTCTCTCACACTCCATCTCTCAGTTCTCTCCCTCAAAATATCCCTCCCAACCCTTATCCCTCTCTCTAGTCTCTCCCCACACCCTAACTAGATAACTCTCTCTCCCTATCAAGTCTCTCTCTCACATGTCACTCCCTCCCATCCTACCTAGACTACTCTATCTCACTCCAACCCCATTTCTGACCCTACCTAGAATACTCTCTCTCACTCTAACCTTTCTCTTACACTCCTTATTTGTCAATTCTCTACCTAAAAATATCCCTCACACTGGCTCTCCCTCTCTTAGGTATCTCCCTCCCATCCTAACTAGATAACTCTCTTTATCCAAAATTATTCTCTCACTCCCTACCACCCTACCTAGAAAATTATCTCTCACTCCAACCCCCTCGCTCACACTTCCTCTCTCTCCCTCTCAAGTATTTCTCTCTCTATCACTCCAACTCCCTCTCTTATGTCCTTATCTTTCTCTCTCCATCTCATATCTCTCTCTTAGCTATCTCTCTCTTAGGTGTCTCCCACTCCCTCTCTCTCAAGTCTCTCCCTCAAAATATCCCTCCCAACCCCTCTCCCTATCTGAGGTCTCTCCCCTCCACCCTAACTAGATAACTATCTCTCTCCCTATACAGTCTCTCCCTAAAGTTTCACTCCCTCCCACTCTACCTAGACAACTCTTTCTCACTCCAACCCCCTCTCTCACACTCCCTTTCTCTCTCCATCTTAGTTCTTTGTATTTCTCTCTCACTCCATCTTCCTCTCTTATATATTTATCTTTTTCTCTCCCTCTCATCTCCCTCTCTCTTAAGCCTCTCCCTCAAAATATCCCTCCCAACCCCTCTCAGTCTCTTAGTTCTCTTCCCCCCACACTAACTAGACAACTATCTCTCTCCATCTCAAGTATCTCTCTCCAAGGTCTTTCTCCCTCCCACCCTACATAGAGTACTCTCTCTCATTCCAATCCACTCTCTCACACACTGTCTCTCTAAGGTCTCTCCCACTAAATATCCCTCTCACCCCTTCTCTCTCTCTCAAGTCTCTCCCTCCCATCCTAACTAGATAATTCTTTCTCTAATGTACTAGTCTCTCTATCTCTTAGGTCTCACTCCCTCCCACCCTACCTAGAAAAATATCTCTGACTAAAACCCCCTCTCTCACACTCCCTCTCTCTCTCCCTCTAAGGTATTTTTCTCTCTGTCTCACTCCAAATCCCTCTCTCAAATCTTTATCTCTCTCTCTCTCCATCTCATCTCTCTCTTAGGTGTCTCCCTCAAAATATCCCTCCCAACCTCTCTCCCTCTATTAGGTCTTTCTCCCACACCCTAGCTAGATAAATATCTCTCTTAGGTCTCTCCCTCTCCCACCCTATGTAGACTACTCTCTCTCAATATAACCCCCTCTCTTGCACTCCATCTCTCTCTCTCTTAGGTCTTTCTCTCTCTCCCATTCCAACTCCCACTCTTAGGTATTCATCATTCTCTCTCCCTCTCATATCTCTCATTCTCAAGTATCTAGATCTTAGGTATCTCTCTCAAGTGGATCCCACTCCCTCTCTCTTAGTTATCTCCCTTAAAATATCCCTCTCAACCCCTCTCCCCTTCTCAGGTCTCTCCTCCCCTCACTAACTAGATAGATCTATTTTCCCCTTTCAAGGCTTTCTCTCAGGTCTCAGTCCCTCCCACCCTACCTAGAAAATTCTCTCACTCCAAACCACTCTTTCACACTCCCTCTCTCTAAGTATCTCCATCAAAATATCCCTCCCACCCTTTCTCCCTCTACCATCTCTCCCTCCCAAAACTAACTAGATAACTCTCTCCCTCCCTCTCAAGTCTCTCTCTCTCTCTCTGGTTTCACCCCCTCCCACCCTACCTAGACTACTCTCTCTCAATCCAACCCCCTCTCTCAAAATTCATCTCTGTTAGGTATCTCCCAATAAATATCATTTTCACCCATTCTCCTACTCTCAAGTCTCTCCCTCTCTAAATGGTGTCAAATTGTAGCAGTGTAAAGTTGAAAAGAGGTGTGAATTTTGTTTTGCAACTCGTATGAATAAGCTAATAGTTTCAAAATTTCTAGATAGGTATTTTTGTGCTAGGAACATTTGGTCCTCTTTTTCACCTAAACACACTAAAATAGTTTGAGCTACATTGCACCCATGATATCCCTTAAGAGTTTAAAGTGCGAAAAGGAAAAAAAAATTAAAAAGAAATTACTTCCACACCATGACACTTAGAAAAAAAAATTCTAAGGCTACAAGATCATGTTGAGTCCCTATACAAAAACCTCTCTTGATTTTTATATCTCTGAGGTGTTTCCCCATGGTTTCCACTTTTAAGTTGATGGAAGAAGTGTCAAATGCAAGCAATGTAAATTTACAAAGGTGTGTAACTTTCATTCTACCACTTGTACGACCAAATTGATATTTACAAAAAATTTGTATGGGTATGCTTAGGCTATGAATGGTCCTATTTTGCACTCAAACACACTAAAATAGTTTTATCTACATTGCACTGATAATATCCCTTAAGATTCCAAAGTGAAAAAAGGTATCAATCTTTGATGAGCAGTTACTCAAACACAATGTCACTTAAAAACATTCCATTTGAGGTTATGAGATCATGTTGGTACCATCTACAAAAATGTCTCTCAGGTTTTTATATCTCTGAGGCATATTCTCGTGGTGTCCACTTTTTAGTTAATGGAAAAAGTGCCAAATACAAGCAGTGTAATGTTGCAAAGGGGTGCAACTTTCATTTTGCAACTCGTACAACCAAACTAGCAATTCAAACATGTCTAGATGGGTAATTTTAGTCTAGGAATGGTCTTGTTTCACACATGAACATACCAAAATAGTTTGAGCTACATTGCACTAGCGATATCCCTTAAGAGTCCAAAGTGTAAAAAAGTAGCAATCTTTGATGAGCAGTTACTTAGAAACCATGTTTCTTAGAAACATTATGTCATGTTGTCCTCTATACAAATTATTCTCTTAGTTTTTGATATCTCTAAGATATTTTCTTGTGGTGTCCACTTTTTAGTTGATGGAAAAATGGTCAAATGCAAGTAGTGTAAAGTTGCAAAGGAGTGTAAGTTTTATTCTGAAATTCATATGATCAAACCAATGATTCCAACACATCTTTATGGGTACATTTAGGCTATTCATTGTATTATTTTGTACCCAAACACACAAAAATAGTTCAAGATACATTGTACTGATGATATCCCTTAAGAGTCCAAAGTGTAATAAGGTAGCAATCTTTGAAGAGCAGTTACTCAAACATTGTATCTCTTACAAGCATTTCCTCTAAGGAAACATGATTACGTTGGGCCCCTCTACAAAAACCTCTCTCAGTTTTTCATATCTCCAAGGCATTTTCCCATGGTGTCCACTTTTAAGTTGATGGAAATTGTTATACGCAAGTAGTGTAAATCTAAGCTATATTACACCAACGATATCCCTTAAGAGTCCAAAGTGTAAAAAGCCAACAATCTCTGATGAGTAGTTACACAAAAAGAATTTTCATTAGAAAAATTTCATCTAAGGCTATAGGATCATGTTGGGCCCCTCTACAAAAACCTCTCTCAATTTTTGATATCTTTGAGGTGTTTTCCTATGGTGTCCACTTTTCAGTTGATGGAAAAACTACCAAATGCAAGTAGTGTAAAGTTGCAAAGGGGTTTAACTTTCATTTTGTAACTCATATGACCAAACCAATAGTTACATGTTTTTTTGGGTATGTTTAGGCTAGGCATGGTCCTCTCTTGCACCCAATCATTACAAAATAGTCGAAGCTACATTACATCGACGATATCCCTTAAGAGTTCAATGTGCAAAAAGGAATCAACCTTTGATGAGAAGTTACTCAGAAACAATAACACTTAGAAACATTACGTCTATGGCTAGAGGATCACATTATTCCCCTCTGCAAAAAATCTCTTTATTTTTTATATCTTTGAGGTTTTTTCTCATGGTGTCCACTTTTTTAGTTGATGGAAAAAATGTCAAATAGAAGCAGTGTAAAGTTGCAAAGGGGTGTAAATTTTGTTCTACAACTTGTATGACCAAACCAATAATTCCAACACATCTAGATGGACACATTTATGCTAGGAATAGTCCTATTTTACACCCAAACATGTTGAAGTGGTCTAAGCTACATTGCACATGTGATATCCTTTAACAATCCAAAGTGAAAAAGGGAAACAATATTTGATAAGTAGTTCCTCAAACATCCTGTCACTTAGAAACATTCTCTCTGAGGCTATGAGATCATGTTGGACTCCTCTATAGTAACCTATCAGTTTTTGATATCTCTAAGGCATTTTAGTTGATGGGAAAAGGGTTGAATGCAAGTAGTGTAAAGTTGAAAAGGGGTGTAACTTTCATTCTAAAACTCGTGCGACCAAACTAACAATCCCAACATATCCTCATGGGTACATTTAGGCTAGAAATGGTCCTATTTCACACACAAACATGTTGGAGTGGTACAAGATACATTGCATTGGAAGCGTGAACATACATGTGAACACATGAAGTATACACTGGAAGCATGATGCATACATATGTATACACATAATACATGGAGTATACACAATAGGCATCAATTGTACATGTGAATACACATAATGCATGAAGAATACATATAAATCATGGAGCATACACATGAACACATGAAGTATACATATGAAGCATGAAGTATACATGTCAATACACATAATGTGTAAAGTATACACTCAAAGCATGAAGCATACACATGAATACATGAAGTATACACATGAATCATGATGAATACATGTGAACATATGAATTATAGATTGGAAGCATGAAGTGTACATGTGAATACATGTAATGAGTGATGTATACATAAGAATAATGAAACATACATGTGAATACATGATGTATACACATGAATCATGAAGCATACATGTGAATAAGTGATGAAAAAGTACTCAAATACACATAAGCCATGAAGTATACACATGAATATAAAGTATATGCATGAAAACATGTAAGTCACAAAATATACATTGGAATACACATAAGTCATGAAGTATACATGTAAGTTGTAAAGTATACAGTTGAATAAATGTAACTCATATCTATTGAATTATGGTTTTATAATGAAAATATGGACACCATCAATAAAAAGTATGTGTATTAACAAAATAGCCATGTAGGAATACATTAATATATGTCAATATAAGTATAAAATATATACAAAATAGCCATATAGGATTACAAGAATGTCATATAGGCATACAATTTCAAGTATATGCAATACCAAAGATGTCCAAAATTTCCATATAGGCATACAACAAATGAACCCAATCAAAATCCATTGCCCTCTAGGTGAAGAAAATAGATGGGTGGCCTTTGTTGGTAGAGGTATGGAGATGCATTTGACACTTTTTTACTTTGAACTTGAGGGTTGATCCTCCTATTTAGTTCTTGATAAAGCTTCAATTATTACAATAAAAAGTAAAGACATTAATATATATAAATTACATTATAAAAAATGATATATTTAACAAAATAATAATTTACCTCCAAATGATCTCTCGCCTCAATCGGAAGATCCACATGCTCAAGCTCTAGAATCCCCAAGTCCTATAGAAACCACCCAAATAATAATTAAACTATAAATTAATAATCATTTGATTTTTCAATAATAAATAGTTATAGAAACTAATTTAAATTGAAATTTACTAATCTATCTCATACCCTCATGAGATCCATTGAGTTGTCTATTGCGGAAGATACACCATGCTCCATTTCCCTATCAACATTAGGAGGTGTTTCTACTTGCAATATCTGAAATTAAAACAACAAATTATTCAGTCATAGAAATTAAAATAGTGATGTAGGTCATGACTTATACTGTATGAGAGAATCAATAAAATTTTGAGTACTTATTGAACTATATATTTCTTACTATTATTCTTACTATTTTCCCTATCCATAGCTCATTCAAAAGCACCTATTTTAGGATTTTATCTATAGAATCAAGGAAATGAACTATTTGGAAAAATTCCTCAAAGAAATGTGGTCTCATGGTGATGGAATGCCATGACAAGTTTTTTGTCATGGTATTCCATCACCATGAGACAACATTTATTAGAGGCATTTTTTCAAATAGTTCATTACCTTGTCTATGCTATTATGTTGGTATGGGTTGGATGATTTTTCTTGGTAATAGTGGGGTGATGTGGATTTTAAGGATGTGGAATATGAACAAGTGGAATAAGAGGTGGAAGTTTCCATAGATTGGTAAATTAAGGATGAGGATGAAGACCTTGAAAATGATTTGGTGGGGAATTTTTGCTAAAGGCTTGGTTTCTATTGTCAAATGAAGGGGGAGGATAAGAAAGAGGAGATGGATTGGGATTGGATGAAGGTAGGTTGGATGGAAGCTTAACACCAATGCATAGAGACATCTAAGCATGGAATCATTATAATTATGGAAGTAGTAGGTGAGGATAAAATTATTCATGGTGGATAGGGATGATATGGGGATGATGTTGATTAGTATTTCCTTCAAGCATTGATACACATGTATGAATCCAATTGTGGGCCACTTCCTTAGTGCATAATGAAATACATGAATTCTATTGAATATAATTGTAATAGAGGTATTGGTGTGGATATCATGGTTGAAGTTTCATTTGAGACATGCTTTCAAATATCATGCTTCATACAAGGCATCCAACTCAATTTACATAAACATGCAGCCTTACACCCCAATGTTTAAAACAAATGGATACAAGGACAATGATCATGACTAGAAGGGGTAGAGGCATATGGGTAACTCATGAGTAAGATGCAAACATAGGTTGTAGTCACTATGATAGCATAAGTATGATAGTTAGAAGCTATATTTGTGGACTTCAAGTGAACTCATTATTATTGAGCACAAGAATAGTCCAAATCATGCATCATAATAAAAAATAAATAATAGTGATGGTTGGCACGGTACTCAACATAGACAGTCATATTGTGCTTTTTTGGAAATATGAAATAGTGGATGTAAGTGTCCTCCTAGGTTTTAGGGGAGATGATGTCAATAATTGTGAAGATATGGAAGAGTGGATAGGGTGAATATGGGAATAGGTTGAATGAGGAGGGGATAATGGGATGAGAATAGGAGGGGAAAATGGGACAAGACCAAGAGGGATAATGGAACATAGGATAAATTAGGGTGTGTCTTGGGTTTGACTATGGCACATGAAGCCGGTTGTTGAGGTGTGTAGTAGTGATGGAGAAGAGATTTGGTCAATAATGAGTGGAATGAAATATTTTTTGTAATGGTATGTGTATAGGATAAAATTTGGATGGTGGTGGTATAACATAGAAGGGATAAAGAGAAAGACCAAGAGGGGATAATGGAACATATGGTTAAATAATAAAGGGTACAATGGGATGGGATTTGAAAGGGATAATGGAACATAGAATATACTAGTAGAGATTAGTGGGATGGTTCAAGAGGGGATCATATAACATAGGGTAAACTATTAGATGCTAATTTTTTAGGATTAGGAGGGAATAATGAAATATAGGGTGAATTAGGGGAAGATAATGGGACAAGACCTAGAGGGGACAATGGAACATAGGTTAAAATGAGAGAGGGTAATGGGATAGGAATATAAGGTGATAATGGAACATAGAATGGACTAGTAGAGATTAATGGGATGGGATAAGATGGGATAAAAAAAATATAGCATGGATTATTAGAGATTAATGGGATAGGATTAGGAGGGAACAATAGAACATAGGGTGAATTAGGAGGTGTCTATGGTTTGACTATAGTACATGAAGTGGTAAATTGAGGTGTGCAGTAATAATACAAAAGAGATTATCTATATAGGATGAAACATGGACAAATATGGTATAACATAGAATGGATAAAGAGACAAGACAAAGAGGGGATGATGGAACATATGTTAAAATAATAGATGGTACAATAAGATGGGAGTGGAAGGGGATAATGAAAAATAGGGTGAACTAGTAGATATTAGTGGGATGGGATAGGAGGGGATCATAAAAAATAGGGTGAGCTATTAAATATTAATGGTATGGGATGATGAAGGAATAAAGGAACATATGGTGAATTAGGAGAAGATAATGAAACATTGAATGAACTAGTATATATTAATTAGATGAGCTATTACTGAATAATAAAACATAAGGTGAACTATTAGAGGTTAATGGGATGTGATTAGAAGGTAATATTAGAACTTAAGGTGAATAACACGGTGTCTAAGGTTTGAATATAGAAAATGAAGTGAGAAATTAAGGTTTGTAGTAATAATGCAAAAGATATTTGCTCAATAATGATTAGAAGGAAAGGTTTCTTATAAGCATATTCATATAAGCTGAAATATGGAGGAAGGTGGTATAATATATAAGGTGTTAAAGATTGTGATATGTGATATAAAATGGTTAAAATATGTGTGATGATAGGAATGGAATAATTAGATGGATGTTGAATGGTAAATATATTTAGGATCTCACAAGACCAACCAAGCATGGCATCCTCTAATAGATATGGAAAATAAGACATCATGGTAGATTCCTTACAATATAGTCCTTTCACATTGCATGCCATATACTCTTCATTTTTAGTTAAAATGTATGGTGAGGAGGATGATACAAGTGATAGGTTATGGGATGGTGGAGGGTAAGAGTTAACTTGGTTGAAGGCATGAGGTAGCATAAAAATAAGCATGAAAGAAACTATGTGAGAGACAATTTCCCCATGATCTACCATCATAGAAATTAGGATGTGTCCATAACATCTTGTACAAGGAAAGTGGGTAGAGCTAGTGGTCATAGGGAAACCAAGGGATATAACAAGGGATTATTGGAATCATGAGCCCATAGTACTATTGAATACTAGGAAAGGTGATAAAAATATCCATTTTAGAATAAAACATGTTCTTTGACTTATTTACCGGCTAGCTATAATTAGTAAATAATCAATTATAACCTAAAATATTAATATTCTTTATGAGGCTATAATATGAGAATTGACACCAAGGAGAATATGCATTACACATTGTAGACACTGAAAAATGTCTTAGGTCTAGAAGAACCACTTTTCTTAGTCTTTGTCCTTCGATAATTGAATATTTTTTATTATTCAATTATGTTTGATCATATTCTTCTATTAATTAAAAAAAATTAATCGTATCACTAATTCCCCCTCTTCTTCAATAGTTAAATAAATTATATTATTTATTTAATTATTACTTTATCACCTTTCATCTATAGTTAAATAATTACCATTAATTATTTATCTATTCATGTTCTTTTATTTCCTTTATAGCTAGATAATTATCAAAATTATTTAATTATCCCTTGTTACCTTCCACTATTAAATAATTAATCTAAATTAATTATTCAATGTCTAATTTCCATCTCCCCATTTAATTAAATTGATAAATTTAATTAAATGCTCTTTTCATTTTCTACAAATATATAATTTGAATAAATTATTTATTTTCCACTTGTCCCATTCAATGATTTTCCAATAAATAATTTATGCACCACCTGATCAAAGATGCCCTGTCATTAACCCCCATCATAGCCTTCATTGTTGTAATAGCCGTCAGGTATCATACCTATCATGATTCCTCCAAGAATAGCATATTCTTGGTGTATCAATCTTGGACCATTGATCTTGGAATCCTTCTAGAGGATTAATCTTAGCTGTCGATTCGAAAGGTTGTCTATAAAAGCAACCTTCCTCCTCCATTTTGACCTTAACAGCTAATCTTCTCCAACTTTCTTGCTTACTATTTGTAGGTTTTGCACAAGTATTCCAACAATTTTGAGGGAAAAGTTGCATAAGGAGAGCAAGAGAAGTGAATCAACCAATATGGAGAGTAATTTATTTCATGCTTTGCATTTCTATATCTCTCCCTTATTTTGTATTCTCTTGTTGATGAGGTCTTCTTAGTCTAGAGGTGTTAGCAATCACTATTCTAGGCTAGAAATCAAGAAACCAAATCTCACATTGGTGAACCCAACGCGAACATACCTTTTTGCAATTTTTCATACGGATTTAAGTTGTTTTTGTAGTTTTTGAGTACAAAATGACACAATTTTCAAGTGAAACAACACATTTACTGAGAAGTGATGCATCTATCAAACACAATGATACACTTTTCCTAGAATGATGCATTTGCAAGAGGTACCTATGGGTGAGAGAATTTAAATTCAAAAGCATGATGTAACTGCCGCATGACACATATGCCATCATGTAACGCAAGGAAGTGACACAACTATTAAAGGGAGTGATGCAATTGTCTGCTAGGTAAAAAAATTTAGTTTTAATATATTTTTCTTCTTTTTTTAAATTTTTGTGAGAAGAATAGGGTTTTTGGTTTCTAATATTTTATTTTCAGCATGTGCCCTTAGGTGGGGACTTCCAAAAAAAATTCGTTGGGGAGCAACAAAAAATTTGAGTTCTCAAGGTTTTTAGTTTATTTGGGTTTTAGTTAAGTTAAAATCTTTCCTATCATTTTGGTTTAGTTGGTAGATTCTATTTTTGGTTTGGTGTTGACCCGTTTTTGGTGCTAACTTAGAGTTTGTGTAGATTTTTCGTGGCCCAAGATCTTTCTTTTGAGACTACTAACAAGCAGTTTTGTAGGTTCAAATGTCCAATAAATATATTTTGAAGCCACTTTTCTTGTTTTAGATTAGAAAACATTTCATTTGGTACTTAAAAAGAACACTTGTATTTCTCACATAACTTTAATAAGAGGGTAAATAACACCATGTCTTAGTGTTTGATGGTGGTAGGTATTATTCTCTCACCTTGTACAAACTTGGTGATTAGAAAGCCAGACCCATCTGATTTTTTGTTTACCCATTAGAGGGCCTGCCTTAGTGGGGAAAAGTACTCACCCTAAGGGAATGAACCAAGTAGTAATGGGATAAAGCCAAGTCCTTCTAAACTGCTATATAAATTTGTGGCTGCGAGAAAAGTTTGTGGTCAATAGGAAAATATGTGATAGTTCTCCTCCAATATCTTTATGATATGAGAAACCATTGTTCTAAGGGTTGGGAGACCTCTCGAGGGAGTTTATCATCATATCCCCTAAATCAAATGCCCTTACTAGAAACCTTTTGTTTTTAGAAGTCTATCCTTTTTGGTCGTTGCTTGGTATGGTGTAGGGTACAATAACATGCTTGAAGTTACTCACTACAGACTCCCTTGAGTAGAGATAGTAGTTCTTGGGAAGTGACTAGCTGAGAATCCAAAGTTGGTGTGCTTTTAGAAGTGAGTGTCATGGAGGGGAGCTAATGACACTAAACTTCTAAGCTATCTCCTCTTGAGAAGGAGACGTGCTCAACACCAATCCGTAGTATTTCTGAGGGCCTATACCAAGTATACAAACCCTCTCCTACTAGGATTATGCTTGTTTTCTTGTTACAATTTTACATAAAACAAGTCCTAAACAAAGTGCTTCATATTTTCTGCTATGTTTTCCAATCATACTTCATCATAAATAGTCAAAAACCTCAATCAAAACCATTGAAAAACACTAAAACTATAAAAAACACCATTCTAGAACTACAGCTAGTAGACAAAAACCTACAATTGTCACTGTGAACTGTAAATGTCAGCTAAGAGATGACAATTGTTATTATGAAACACAACTAATAGAAACTAAACTACAATTGCTTGCTAAATAAAATTTCCTAAAAGATATGTCCAAAACCTAATCAAAACCAGTTTACAATGACCTCTATGAGATAAACCAGAGACTTGCAAGTCTTCCAAGCTCATGTTAGCATACCCATAAGGAAAAAATTGCATTATAGGTTGCATTCCTTTATCCCTTGCTTTGCAAAAATTAAACCTTGACTTTTAGGTTGCATTTAAACCTTCAAATTTTGAACATAGGGAGACCTTTGAGCTTTTGAAAATTCTTGGTTACTTATTCGACTTGTCATTGACCATTGTCCTTTTCATTTGTCTTGTCATTGTCACTTTGTCAAGTTGAGTCTTGGTCTTGGTTGTCCTCTTGTGGTCAATGACATTTGGAATTTTTTTCCTTGGATTCACATTACCTTTAGTGCCACCCTTTGTTTAGAATTGTATGGTTCCTTTGCATTAGATCACCCTCATTTAGAATCATCTTCCTTAGATTTCACTTTGCATCCTTATTCCAAAAAAAAAAAAAAAAAACAATAGCTCACTTTACATTAGTATCATATCAATCCCTTAGTATCCTTTCATTTTCATACCCAAAAATACAAAAATAACAAAAACATCAATTAATCTCATTATCATCATAATCTTGCTTTAGTCACCTTATCACCTACTCTAACCATCAATCAATCTTTTAGTGTCCTTTAGCATCCATTATCTTCTATCTTTTAGGAATATTCATCCTCGCATTATCATCCTTATATTATCACCCTTGCATTTTCATATCCAAAAATCTAAAAAAAAAAATAGCATAGTCTCATTGTCATTTTGTATTATACCAACTTGCAAAAGTATCACATGGTTGAAACAAGGTCAAAAGAAAAATGAAAGGATATGGATTTCCTAAGCAATCACTTTCCTAATAATGTCACATATTCAAATTAATCTATAACACCCACAACAACACACCACAAAGAGAACAAAGTCACCCTTGGGAAGACTTAAACTTTGAAGCAATCAATAAAAAATTGACCCCTTAAGAGATTGAAGGGATTATTAAGATCCAAGAATTTTAAATATACTTTACCAACTTGTTAGTGCCAATCCAAATAAATTTTTCTATGCATTAGCCAAAAAGGGTGCCAAGTTACCACAAGGTTATGACATATCAACCATCATAGAGCAGGAAACTAAAAATACATTTGGCATGCCTTCATCATAACAAATGGTAAAGATACCTATTGGTACAACTACATAGATAACCACTACCACCACGACACACATCCCAACTCATGCCACTACACAATGTCCAAATTTCACATTTGGTAGTTCCTCAAGCACCATGGGTAATACTTTCGTGAATCCTCTCTTTTAAAACAAAAATCAAAGGTCCACATCATAAGGTCCTACACCTTTGATTCAAAGTATAAACCAAGGTCACACACCCTTGAACTAAAATCCAAACCAAAGTTCCATACCCAAATCCCAGAACAAAAACCAAGGGCCATCATTCCAATTCCAAAGTACACCTTCATTAAATCAACCTCTACCAAATAACCCTAGGAAAGTGCACATTATCTCATGAAAGGTCCCAAATCACAACCACAACCAAGGTTCTATTCCATCACCTCAAAATACATGTCAAGGGTCCCTTCCATCATTCCAAAATCTAATTCAAGGACCTACACCTCAACTTCAAAATGTCAACCAAGGAAACATCCCTTCATACCAAGGGTCTATACCTTCATGTCAAAACATCAATCAAGGTTCCACACCTCCATTTGCAAACCAAGGATTAAATTTTCAAAATAAAGACATGAATCAAGGGTCCATACCTCAACTCAAAAATTCTATACTAAATACAAACATGACCTTTGGAACCAACCTAAACACCAATTTCATTCCAAATCAAAACAACCGACACCTATATGGCAACAAAAATCCCATATCACAAAACATCAATCAAAATCCAAACCAAACACATGACCTCAATGCCAAAATTATTGCATCACATCAAAATAATGCAACATCATCCCTTGCAAACTATTTGATCCAACACATCCAAAACCTTGAACAATGAATGGCCAACATGCAATTGGGAGCCAATAAGAAGACATATTCTATGGAGGAGTTGTTCCTTTTTCCATTTGATCAAAACTTATACATGCCACCCTTTCCCCCATATTTCACAACACCACCATTGCCTAAATATAAGGGAACAAGGGATCCACTAGAACACATCCATGAATTGAACATAGCATGAATTGAAGTTGCATATGACCCCACCTATTTTATGAGGTTATTCCTATGAAGTATCACATGGTACTATTAGATTGGTTCTCACATCTTCCACAAGGAATCAAAACATTGGGTGAACTAGTCGATAAATTCATCAATCTTTTTTATTTCAACATTAAAAAAAATGTCACCCTTCTAACATTGGGCACAACTAAGCAAGAAGAAAAGGAATCACTTACCTCATTCTTCCTGAGATGGTGAGGTTTGGTTAGCAAATTCCCTTATCACATTTATGAAAAATTGTAACTTGTCACCATGTTTTTAGAAAACCTTAACAGAGAGTTGATTCAAATTCAAATCCAATGTTGCACAACATTTGAAGAGATTCTGGAGAAGGGTTTCCTTATTGAGAAAGGCCTTATCACAAGAGGACTGGTCAAGATAAATAAAGACAATTAGAAACCCAACAATGACAAAGGAAAATATTGGTCCTGAAACAGAAATATCACAAATGATGGAGTTGTTGATGCCAAAATGATAACTGAAGGACCAATCATTCAACTTAAAGGTCCTTCTTCATCAAACACATCCAGTACAACAAGCACCCAAACACAAGGTCAAAACCAAACATTGAATGCTATGCAAACCAATGAACAAAGAAAAGGTCCTCTTCGTGCCAAGAGAACATACACCCCCTTGGGTGAACCTATTGAATTAGTCCTTAAATGAATTTTGAAATATAATGTCAATACACTACCAAAAAACAAGAATTATGAACCTTCCTTGATCAAACTAGATTGGTGGAAAGATGATGAATACTATGAATACGATTGCACAAAAGGACACAAAAAATCTAGATGTTGGACACTCAAGAACATCATTCAAGAGCTTATTGAGGATCAAACCATTTCAATTGATAATTCACAAGGAAAAAATAAATGATGATCATACAATATTCAAGACCCCTTTGCAAGAACATGATAAAGGAAAATCCTCTAATTCAAGGAATAATAACAACAATGCCAACTATATAGCTTTCAAGCATGATTACAACACCATCATTCTTAATGTGACACCCTTTGATGATTGCATTGCCACCATCACCATAAAAATAAAAGGTTAGATTGTGTTGTTACCACTTGTAGAACCAAGATAGCCATTCTAGGTCCATCCACAAGTCCTCAACCAAAGGGTTAATGTAACCTCCTAGACTAGCTAGGGAAAACTCCTGCATAAATTTATATCTTGGAACTCCTTCAAATTTCACCATAGCACAGATCAATCCTTGACAAAGCCCTACAAGAACCCTTTTTCACTACAAATCTAGATTTCAATGAATTTCAATCCATGGTTGGATACCTTGCTATGCCACACCACATCACCTTCTCTGAACAAGACTTTTCAACACCAAAATCTTACCATAATAGTCCTTTACATCTAGGAGTATGCATTAACACACACAAGATTTGACAAGCCCTAATAGATGGATCAT
Organism: Sequoia sempervirens; assembly: GCA_007258455.2. NCBI lineage: Eukaryota > Viridiplantae > Streptophyta > Pinopsida > Cupressales > Cupressaceae > Sequoia > Sequoia sempervirens. Next base: position 443,287,840 of record VDFB02281492.1, read on the forward strand.
GCCTGAATATTTTCTCACTAAAATTAGTGAAGGAATTTGGATACTATGAGAATCACATTGACCACACAAAGAAAATCATAATCAAAGCTTATGATGATGCTGAATGATCTCTCGAAGGTGTAATTTTACTCCTAGTGAGGGTTGGCCTAGTCATACAAGACACAATATTTCATTTCTTGGATTTGGATTTACATTACAACCTCCTCCTTAGCTTCCCATGGATTCATGCCATGAGGGCTATTCCATCCACCTACCATCAATGCCTCAAGTTACCACATAACAACACTAAAATCACTATTTTAGGTGACCTTGATCCTTTCTAATATTGTTCCAACCTCAAAGGAACATCTGAATGTCAAGTGACCATTAATTGAGAGGCCTCATCTTCCACTTCATCCACCACTCCATCCACCCTTGTCAAATCATCCAAATCATTCATTACACCTTCCATGCCTAAAATATGGATCCAAGATATAGGATATAGAGAGAACAATATGAAGAGTCTCTTTTCATTGGAAAGCTACCTAAGTCACCAAATTCATATAGAAAACCACATCCTATGCAGCCCAAAGTTTTCATCGGCAATCCTCCTATCACTTTCACTAAATGGGGGGAATTTGCTAAGGAATCTCTAGATGACCACATTCTTACATGGTTGTACAAAGAAGATGAGGATATTGAAACTAAGACATTGTCAATTGAACAATATCCAAAAGCTTTCCAAATAATGAGATGACATGGATATGATGGACACAGTGGACTTGGTCTAAAAAATAAACAAAATTTGAAACCTCTACAACCTTCTAAGATAAAAATTCATTAAGGACTAGGGTTTGTTCCAATAAAATTTCCTATGTGAGGTATTGGGTCACCCTCAAGAGATCTTTCTAGTGCTTCAAATGAAAGTGAGACACATGAATACCCTAAGGATTATAATGTTGATTCCAATGAATATGAATGGGATTCCCTATCCTCCACCACTTTCATGGACCTTGATAAACTATTTGGGGAATTTTACCAAATGCTTACCCTTGATTCTTCATGAAATCCATCAAGTACTCATTTGAGAATGTCCTTGACTAAAGAAGAATGGCTTCAAAACTACTTTTGGAAATCCATTGATGTAACCTCCTAGGAGCCTAATGACTCTAGTTCCATCTTTACCCTGTCTACCTATACCATGACCCTTGACAATACTAATGATGGATTACCTCTTGTATACCCTCAACTCATAGATTGGGACAAACAAGGACCACCAAGTTTGCACACTTTCAAGAATGACAAAGCTATTGCCGAGTTCATGGGACTTCATGACAGAATACCAAATGGAAATCATAAAGTTGGATTTTCCATAGAGCTCAATTATTTTCCATACTTTGTTGACGTTTTCCTATCCTCTAGTCACAAAAGTGAAAATGAAAAAGTCAAACTAAAAATAATAGGTCTTCAGGTGAAAACCAAAAGGCACCTATTGACTGTGAAAAAGTAAAAATAAAGGATGTATTTGAAGGTGAAAACCTCTCAAAGGAACCCAAGGATGGAGGACAAGAATGTATTCCTATAGACCAAGAGAGATCATCATTTCTCATAGAATAAATAGAGGAAGTCAACATTGAAACACTAGAAAACTCTAGAATAATATAGTTAGCAACATTCATAACCATTGAGGAAAAGCCTAAGTTCATACATTTTTCTCATAAAGAAAAGTCAGCTTCACATGGTCATATGTTGATATGCTTGGATTGGATCCTGAATTGGTTCTACATCACTTACCATTGCTACCAAATTCAAAGACATTCAAACAAAAGTTAAGAAAAATGCACCCCTAGATCATAATCCTTATCAAGGTAGAACTTAAGAAGCTATTGGATGTTAGATTCATTTGTTTGATTGACTATGCAGAATGGATATCAAATCTAGTTCATGTCACCAAACCAAATGGTCAAATTAGAGTTTACATAGATTTTTGAGACCTGAATAAAACTTGTACCAAAGATGACTTTCTACTACAAAACAATGACATCATAGATAATTTAACTACTAGAAATGAAATTCTATCACTAATGGATGGATTCTCATGATACAATTAGGTTAGAATTTCCATTGAAGATCAACCAAAAATATCTTTCACATGCACTTTGGGGAACTTTTTTTGGAACGTCATGCCATTGGACTGAAAAATGCTCGAGCCACCTATCAGAGAGCCATGACTACAAATTTTCATGACTATATGCATGCCCTTATGGAAGATTGTGTTGATGATCTTCTCTCCAAATATTTAGAATGAGGTGGACACTTAGCAATCCTGGATAATATTTTCACCTGACCTAAAAAATGTCAACTCAAGCTAAATCCAAAGAAATTTTTTTTGGGTCTAATAAGGAAAACTCCTAGGATAAATAGTCTCTCGTGGAGGAATATAAGTTGATCCTACCAAAGTAAAATTTATCTTACATATTCCACCACCAACTAATATTAGTCAATTAAGGACATTACAAGGAAGATTAATATCAATCCATAGATTCATTGCTTAGCTAGTAGATAGGACCCATCCATTCCAGTATTTGTTAAGGAAAGGTATTCCCTTCAATTGGACTAAAAACTATCAAGAAGCATTTGAAAAAATCAAGAAGTGTCTATTGACTCCACCAGTCCTTATGCCACCAATTGATGGAAGACATCTAATACTATATGTGACAACTACTACATCAGCACTAGGGGCACTTTTAACACAAAATGATAATGATGTCAAGGAAAGGGTGGTATATTATATCAGCTGCACTTTAATTGGGTATGAACTAACCTATAGTCCTATTGAGTGAGCATGTTTAATAGTGGTAATCACAACACAAAAATTGAGACATTATTTGCTAAATCATAAAACCAAGCTGATTGCAAAAATTTATCCTTTGAAATACCTTCTCAGCAAAGTAGTGTTGAAAGGCAAGTTAGCTAAATGGGTTATGATCTTGAGTGTATGAAATTTAAGATGTTGACCACAAAGCAATAAAGAAACAAGTACTAGTTGTCCAACTCGTAGATGCACCATTAAAAGAAAACCATCCTTTGGTATCTAAATCCCTAGATGAATCAATCCTTGTCATAGAAACACCAACAACATGGAAGCTATACTTTGATGGATCTTATACAAGTCATGGATCAGTTGTTATTCTATTTGTCACACCTCAAGGAGACTCCATTCCTAAGTAATTTCGGATATAATTTCCATGCACAAACAATATGGTTGAATATGAAGCATTATTGAAGGGACTTCAAATGGAAATAAATTGGAAAATCAAGGACCTTCAAGTTTATGGTGACTCCCAATTAGTGATTAAAAAGGTTAATGGTGACTATGATACCAAGGAGGAGAAAATGATGCCCTACAAGAACATGGTAGACAACTTCAAACTATACTTTGACAATATTTCCTTTCAATAGATACCAAGAATCTATAACAATTAGCCAATACAATGGCTACCATTAGACCTCTCTTGGACATTCCCAATAGTGCCTCACAATATGACTTTTTGGTGGAATAACTATTGATCCCCACATTTGAAGTCCCCAAAACCAAACTTGTGTGTGAACTTGTTGGTCTTGAATCTCCTTGGTATAAAGACATTTATGCCTATTTTCATGACAAAATTATCCCTCTAGACTTTTCCCTTAACCAACATAAGACCTTTATCTGACAAGCATCAAAGTATGCCATCATCAAAGACACTTTATTGTCATAGCCTAGATTGTACCCTCCTTTAGTGTCTCAACTCAAATGAAGCACAACCAACCTTAGAAGAGGTACAAAAAGGTATATGTGGAGATCACTCTACTAGTCCAATGTTAGCTAAAAATCTCATGAGAATGTGATATTATTGGCCTGTGACGGAACATGGTGCTTATCACTTTGTGAATAAATTTCACCAATGTCAAATTCATGGATATCTTATACATGCACCAGCTCAAGAACTTCAACCACTTACTTCAACTTGGCCATTTTCTTAGTGGGCACTCAACCTCGTAGGAAAAACCCATCCCACATATTCTAATGGACATAAGTTCATCCTTATTGCTATGACTATTTCAAAAAATATATTGAAGACATTCAATTGACTTACATCATTGGAAAGTAGATAGCTAAGTTCATCTTGAACTATATCATTTACCGCTATAGTATTCCACAGTCCATCATCATTGATGATGGTTACCCATTCAAAAATATGATGTCCATGAGCTTTGTGATAAATTTCATATCCAACATTATTTTTCCACTCCATATTACTCCTAAGGCAATGGCCAAGCCAAGGAATTTAATAAAACCATCCTAAAAATCCTAAAGAAATTGTCAATGACATTGGCCACAATTGGAACTTACAACTCAAACCTACTTTATGGGCATACCATACTAGCATATGCAATCCAATTAGAGCCACTCCATATTCCCTTGTCTATGGATCTAAATCAATACTTCCTATAGACGTCGAGTTACCCTATTTGCAAGTCTCCATGAAGGCTCGATTGACTAAGACGAATATCATGTATTTCATCTACATGAGTTAGAGTCACTAGATGAAAAGAGATATAATTCCTTGACACATCTACAAGAATACTAGAATTTCCTTAACTATAGCTATAATAATAAGGTATGGCCAAGAATATTTAACATTGGTGACTTAGTCCTAAAATAAAATCCGAAGAATTTAGTAGAATCAGAAAAACCTAGAAAATTTGAACCTAATTAGTTGGGCCCTTATATAATTATGACACCATATGGATCAAGTTATTATCATATTTATAGTCTAAAAGGAGATCCATTATCTAAACCTATCAATATCATGCACCTCCACAAGTATTACACTTGATTCTCAGAGTATCTCCTTAAAAAGTCAAAAATACAAAAAAAATCAAAAAATCAAAAAAATGGTCATCTTGATGAAAACCTAGAAAACATACTTCTTGGTGAAAAAATAATAATAATAAAAAGAAAATTAAAGATAAATACTTTATCCAAAAGTGAAAACCACTTTGGTAGTGCTTTGGATAAGTACCATGATGAAAACCTAGCAAACATGTGCCATGTGTAGTCAGTCCCTACTCCTTCATCTACTACCACTCCACTTGACCTTCTCCTTTTCCACTTATCCATTTGCACATGCCATTCATCCATAATAAATTTTGTCATCCTTACATGGCTTGGAAACCACTGACATTTGGGTATCCCAGTCATCCTTCATCTTTCCCTGCTACTCCCCTTTTGCGCATAATAAAATGGTCTTGCACCTAACTGGGGGAAATTCTTTGAAGCACGTCTTAATGGGAAATAACACATAATATCATGATAAAAAAACATGAAAAAAAAAAACAAAACATCAATATCCAAAAAAATCAGAAAACATCAAAATGCAAGAAAATCAGAAAACATCAAAATCCAAAAAAAATGAAAACATCAAAATCCAAAAAATAAAAAACATCAAAAAAATCCAAAAAAAGAGTTTGAGTCTAAGTTAGTTTTTATTAGAGTGGTCGAACTATGTTTCCTTTGTGCATTTTCTATGTAGGAAAGGCTTGTCTTACATGAGCCCCTGAGGCATTAGGTCTGTACTTTTAGATTGTCCAAATAAATTCATGACTTCATCTTTTGTCAAATAAGGAAAAGTCAAGTCATATCAAACTATGAGGTCTTTTTTCATTGCTACGTAGGCAAGGCCATCTTTTGATGAACCCCCAAGGCCCCCTAGTTCAACTCCATTAGGGTTTGTCAGGTCTGGTCAATTCCTTGGTCTAAAACCAATCATCATTCAAATGAAATCATGAAACAACAAACAAACATAACCAACCAAATCTTTCATCAATCAATCATCTTATCATTAATCAATCTGGTCATTTAATTGAAATGGGGCATTATTTCATTTGTTTCATTCGGTCACATCTTTTTTCCTTTCTCAAGATGCATCCTTCCTAAGATTAGCCTTTTTCTATTTGGTCATTTACCTTAAGCAGGAAATGTCTTTCTTGCATATAGCTACCTTTTCAACACTCACCACTTGATTTATCAAATGTGTAACTTGCCCTAAAATAGAATGTGTCCTCCCTATAGTGGGATATCATCACATCACTCCATCATATTTATTAATCTTTGTCAAACAAATGATAAATCTTTGGTGCAATCAATCTTTCCTTAATTAGGATTTATCCTTCTTGAAACGAGGTACAATCAATCAAATCAATTTTTCAAATTTGTCAAATTTTCAAATAATATTTGTCAGCCTATCGATCAAATCAATTTGTCAACTTTTATCAACTTTGTCAAATCAATCAATCTTATCATCTTGTTCAATCAATCTTTCCTTAATCAAGATGTATCCTTCTCAAGACTAGGCACGGTCAATCAAATCAATTTTTCACCCTTTTTCAACTTACTAATCAATTACTTTCATCCTATCAATCAACTTGTTCATCTTGCTTAACCTAATCAATCAATCAAACAATCTCATCATTATCATTGGAAAACACTTGGAAAAACCTTTATTGGTCTGGAATTGTCTTAGCTTTTTTATTTGTTTTGGATCATGTTACTAGTTTCCTTGAGGATTTCCTATCAATGGATTTAGAGGGATGATAATGGATCATGGCCTCTTTTCTTTTTTTGTTGTCTATGGTTTGTCTTGGAAAAAAAACTGGGACAATTGGGTCCTTAGTATGAGCTAGGGAATTCCTTGTCTTTTTTATTACTTGTCTCTCCCAAATGGTCACCGTGCACACCTTGGTCTATGTCATACCATGGTGTTTTTGGAACATTTGTGACATTTTTGATGCCCAATGATGATAAAAATAAAATATAAGAATGAAAGTTAGATCCCTTATCATTCCTGGTCTAAACTTCCATCTCCATCCCCTTTGTCTTTGCCATGTTAACATTCATCTTCTCCATTTTCTCCACACTAACATTTCTTCCATCTATATCCATAATCATGTTATATTGCATCATAGAAAACCCCATCATCATAAACATCATTTTCATATTAGGCCACATATATTTGTATAAGAAAATACAAAAACACAAATTGCATCCATATAGTATTCATATCTTATCATCATGATAATACAATTTTCATCCTACATTTCATTATAGAATTACATTCCATATCCAATAATATTACATTCCATAACATGTTGCATTACATTTCATATAACATTGCATTTCACACTTTATATTGCATATCATATTTATTCATATGCTATTAAGCATCACATTTTGCATTCACATTACACATTTTCCATCAATTCATTTTTGCATTATCATTCCAACATTACATTACATTCACACTTTCCATCTCAAATTGCATTAAGATATTTCCATAATCAAAACATCCATAACCATAAATGCATTGCATCATTATATTTCACTATACTCATCATATTAGCATAATCATATAGATCATCGTCATATCATCATATAGAATGCCTCAAAAAACATCATAATCATACATGCATAATCATCCATCATACCACAAATCAGTACATGAACATGTGTAAACCATATAAGCATTCATCACATAGTATATCATCATAAATGCATAAACACATCATAATCCATACCATCAACTGCCACCAAAATCATATCATATATATCACTCAAAAGAATGTGTCATAGGTACAATGTCATGGTGCATAAATAAAATGGAGCTCACAAGCTCGATAATCAAGTGTATCAATGTCTATTTAATAACATGAAAAATGCTAAAGGTAATCTATTTGGAACTTCCCTCATCTCTAGCCCCTATAGTCCTATACTCTATGGTGGGAGGTCTATTGTATGGGGTGGCCCACCTAGCATTTGAAGTCTCACCCTATGTCCTACAATTTTACCATTTGCTACGTGTCCTACCCTATGATCTACTGGTCTCCACTTGAGAAAATCTAGGATCCCTCCTCTCTAATGGCACAACCCTCTTATATAAGCCTCTGTAATATTGGGTAGCCGCACTCTACCTCACTAGCTCCCATGCAATATAAACCATGGATCCACTATAGGTGGATGTAAAATGAATAATCCATTGCTCTACTCATTGTTTCCCAATCACCACCAGGTCCCTCTCTACCTAAAAGGAATCCCTCTTAGCCTTAAGGTCATCCCTCTCATCAGTCATTGTCCTCAACTATTCCTCTAGTGCCTGTACCCAAACCTGTAGAGCAGCTATGATCTACTCTGTTGACCCCTCCCCATCTTTGGCACCCACCATATCAACCCCCTCCTCTCCTCCTACCTGTCCTCCATCTCCACCTCCCTCAACCTCCATAGCCTTTGAATATGCAACCTCCCTTATAGGAACCTCAATATGTTGCTCCCTAGCCTGTACTACTATCTCTGCTATAGCCCTCCTCTCTAGATGATCCTCCTCCATCTCTACTTCCTCTTGGATGGGTGGAAACTTCCTACCCTCCTATTGTCACCTATCCCTCATCGTCTTTCTATAACCTCCTCCTCATCCTCCTCCTTCATCACCCCCATCATCCCCTCATCCTCTTCCATCTCCTCTGCCTCCCCATCGACATTTCATGCCCCTGACTTGATGCTCTACTGGAACTAGCTACTATGGATCTCTTAGTGAAATAGGCATGTGAATCCACCACTAATCATCATACTCTGGTGTGGTTCCTACATCTACATCTCCTCCCTACCATTCTTAATCTAATGTTTGCAAGGCATCTATCTCCTGCTTAGTTGTGGTGACTACAATCTATGGATCATTCACCTCATGAGATGACTTCCCATACATTGTTCGACCCACAAGAACTCCCTGCTTCTCCTTGAACTTCCAACAAACCCACTTTGGTAGATACATCTAAAAAAAATGCTAGCTCTATACTATACACCCAATCAAATATCTAGGCTTTCTACACCAAGGTAAGTGGTCATCCTCATCTACCCACAATGGGCATGTCCTGTATGATCTCTAGATGAAACTCACTAGTGTGTCAATGCCACACCTCCAGTAGCCCACATCCCTTACATGTGTATAATTCAAGGCCCCACATTATAGATAATAGTACGGTGCTGATCCTACCTCTTTCTAAACCACTAGTGGCCAAAATACTGCTATGTGCTCCCATGCCCAAGCAGTAAGAAAGTTCACACCACAACTTAAGCTTTGCCCCTCCTTGTAAAAAATATCATGCAATTGGAAGTATAACATCGCCAAAAGACATAGCCCCTAGGCATACACTGTCAAGTGTCAAATCATCGACCCCAACATCTCTCCCCAACCAAATGGGAAGCCATGACCCCTGTGATCAGGAATCATCACTCTAGCTATTAGTGTGCACATGACACAATCAAACTAGTTATATGTCTCTGCTAGGATATCCCATAGGATCTCATATCCCTCTATTTCGAGCTCAACATCCTCCTTAGTCTCATAATACTCATACAATTCCTAAAGTCCTTGATATGGGTCATACCACACATGTTCACCATGAATGGGTAATCTTAGGATCCTATACACATCCTCTTGGGTGACCATCACCTCCCTTGTAGCAAATGAAAGTTTTTTTTCTTTGAGTGCCACCACTTTGCTAGTGTTGTCAACATCCCTTTTTTTCCCCTGATCATGGACATATTTGTGACATAGAATAACCCAAGCTTTAGTAGTACACCCCTCTCATCATTGCCCAATTGGTCCAAAAATTGGATCATGTTTGGCCTCAACTCTCATGTGTAAATGGGGGGAAGATACACCTAAAAAAATCAAGAAACCAATAACATCAATCTAAAACCCTCATTTGACTTATCAAACCTAAAATTTCCTTGTCAAACTTTTCTAGTCAAGGGAAAATATTTAATCAAGTAATTGCGTCACACTATCTATCTAGTGCGTCAAACAAAA
>VDFB02281492.1:443297826-443351163 GCA_007258455.2 Sequoia sempervirens
GATGATGTTGATTAGTATTTCCTTCAAGCATTGATACACATGTATGAATCCAATTGTGGGCCACTTCCTTAGTGCATAATGAAATACATGAATTCTATTGAATATAATTGTAATAGAGGTATTGGTGTGGATATCATGGTTGAAGTTTCATTTGAGACATGCTTTCAAATATCATGCTTCATACAAGGCATCCAACTCAATTTACATAAACATGCAGCCTTACACCCCAATGTTTAAAACAAATGGATACAAGGACAATGATCATGACTAGAAGGGGTAGAGGCATATGGGTAACTCATGAGTAAGATGCAAACATAGGTTGTAGTCACTATGATAGCATAAGTATGATAGTTAGAAGCTATATTTGTGGACTTCAAGTGAACTCATTATTATTGAGCACAAGAATAGTCCAAATCATGCATCATAATAAAAAATAAATAATAGTGATGGTTGGCACGGTACTCAACATAGACAGTCATATTGTGCTTTTTTGGAAATATGAAATAGTGGATGTAAGTGTCCTCCTAGGTTTTAGGGGAGATGATGTCAATAATTGTGAAGATATGGAAGAGTGGATAGGGTGAATATGGGAATAGGTTGAATGAGGAGGGGATAATGGGATGAGAATAGGAGGGGAAAATGGGACAAGACCAAGAGGGATAATGGAACATAGGATAAATTAGGGTGTGTCTTGGGTTTGACTATGGCACATGAAGCCGGTTGTTGAGGTGTGTAGTAGTGATGGAGAAGAGATTTGGTCAATAATGAGTGGAATGAAATATTTTTTGTAATGGTATGTGTATAGGATAAAATTTGGATGGTGGTGGTATAACATAGAAGGGATAAAGAGAAAGACCAAGAGGGGATAATGGAACATATGGTTAAATAATAAAGGGTACAATGGGATGGGATTTGAAAGGGATAATGGAACATAGAATATACTAGTAGAGATTAGTGGGATGGTTCAAGAGGGGATCATATAACATAGGGTAAACTATTAGATGCTAATTTTTTAGGATTAGGAGGGAATAATGAAATATAGGGTGAATTAGGGGAAGATAATGGGACAAGACCTAGAGGGGACAATGGAACATAGGTTAAAATGAGAGAGGGTAATGGGATAGGAATATAAGGTGATAATGGAACATAGAATGGACTAGTAGAGATTAATGGGATGGGATAAGATGGGATAAAAAAAATATAGCATGGATTATTAGAGATTAATGGGATAGGATTAGGAGGGAACAATAGAACATAGGGTGAATTAGGAGGTGTCTATGGTTTGACTATAGTACATGAAGTGGTAAATTGAGGTGTGCAGTAATAATACAAAAGAGATTATCTATATAGGATGAAACATGGACAAATATGGTATAACATAGAATGGATAAAGAGACAAGACAAAGAGGGGATGATGGAACATATGTTAAAATAATAGATGGTACAATAAGATGGGAGTGGAAGGGGATAATGAAAAATAGGGTGAACTAGTAGATATTAGTGGGATGGGATAGGAGGGGATCATAAAAAATAGGGTGAGCTATTAAATATTAATGGTATGGGATGATGAAGGAATAAAGGAACATATGGTGAATTAGGAGAAGATAATGAAACATTGAATGAACTAGTATATATTAATTAGATGAGCTATTACTGAATAATAAAACATAAGGTGAACTATTAGAGGTTAATGGGATGTGATTAGAAGGTAATATTAGAACTTAAGGTGAATAACACGGTGTCTAAGGTTTGAATATAGAAAATGAAGTGAGAAATTAAGGTTTGTAGTAATAATGCAAAAGATATTTGCTCAATAATGATTAGAAGGAAAGGTTTCTTATAAGCATATTCATATAAGCTGAAATATGGAGGAAGGTGGTATAATATATAAGGTGTTAAAGATTGTGATATGTGATATAAAATGGTTAAAATATGTGTGATGATAGGAATGGAATAATTAGATGGATGTTGAATGGTAAATATATTTAGGATCTCACAAGACCAACCAAGCATGGCATCCTCTAATAGATATGGAAAATAAGACATCATGGTAGATTCCTTACAATATAGTCCTTTCACATTGCATGCCATATACTCTTCATTTTTAGTTAAAATGTATGGTGAGGAGGATGATACAAGTGATAGGTTATGGGATGGTGGAGGGTAAGAGTTAACTTGGTTGAAGGCATGAGGTAGCATAAAAATAAGCATGAAAGAAACTATGTGAGAGACAATTTCCCCATGATCTACCATCATAGAAATTAGGATGTGTCCATAACATCTTGTACAAGGAAAGTGGGTAGAGCTAGTGGTCATAGGGAAACCAAGGGATATAACAAGGGATTATTGGAATCATGAGCCCATAGTACTATTGAATACTAGGAAAGGTGATAAAAATATCCATTTTAGAATAAAACATGTTCTTTGACTTATTTACCGGCTAGCTATAATTAGTAAATAATCAATTATAACCTAAAATATTAATATTCTTTATGAGGCTATAATATGAGAATTGACACCAAGGAGAATATGCATTACACATTGTAGACACTGAAAAATGTCTTAGGTCTAGAAGAACCACTTTTCTTAGTCTTTGTCCTTCGATAATTGAATATTTTTTATTATTCAATTATGTTTGATCATATTCTTCTATTAATTAAAAAAAATTAATCGTATCACTAATTCCCCCTCTTCTTCAATAGTTAAATAAATTATATTATTTATTTAATTATTACTTTATCACCTTTCATCTATAGTTAAATAATTACCATTAATTATTTATCTATTCATGTTCTTTTATTTCCTTTATAGCTAGATAATTATCAAAATTATTTAATTATCCCTTGTTACCTTCCACTATTAAATAATTAATCTAAATTAATTATTCAATGTCTAATTTCCATCTCCCCATTTAATTAAATTGATAAATTTAATTAAATGCTCTTTTCATTTTCTACAAATATATAATTTGAATAAATTATTTATTTTCCACTTGTCCCATTCAATGATTTTCCAATAAATAATTTATGCACCACCTGATCAAAGATGCCCTGTCATTAACCCCCATCATAGCCTTCATTGTTGTAATAGCCGTCAGGTATCATACCTATCATGATTCCTCCAAGAATAGCATATTCTTGGTGTATCAATCTTGGACCATTGATCTTGGAATCCTTCTAGAGGATTAATCTTAGCTGTCGATTCGAAAGGTTGTCTATAAAAGCAACCTTCCTCCTCCATTTTGACCTTAACAGCTAATCTTCTCCAACTTTCTTGCTTACTATTTGTAGGTTTTGCACAAGTATTCCAACAATTTTGAGGGAAAAGTTGCATAAGGAGAGCAAGAGAAGTGAATCAACCAATATGGAGAGTAATTTATTTCATGCTTTGCATTTCTATATCTCTCCCTTATTTTGTATTCTCTTGTTGATGAGGTCTTCTTAGTCTAGAGGTGTTAGCAATCACTATTCTAGGCTAGAAATCAAGAAACCAAATCTCACATTGGTGAACCCAACGCGAACATACCTTTTTGCAATTTTTCATACGGATTTAAGTTGTTTTTGTAGTTTTTGAGTACAAAATGACACAATTTTCAAGTGAAACAACACATTTACTGAGAAGTGATGCATCTATCAAACACAATGATACACTTTTCCTAGAATGATGCATTTGCAAGAGGTACCTATGGGTGAGAGAATTTAAATTCAAAAGCATGATGTAACTGCCGCATGACACATATGCCATCATGTAACGCAAGGAAGTGACACAACTATTAAAGGGAGTGATGCAATTGTCTGCTAGGTAAAAAAATTTAGTTTTAATATATTTTTCTTCTTTTTTTAAATTTTTGTGAGAAGAATAGGGTTTTTGGTTTCTAATATTTTATTTTCAGCATGTGCCCTTAGGTGGGGACTTCCAAAAAAAATTCGTTGGGGAGCAACAAAAAATTTGAGTTCTCAAGGTTTTTAGTTTATTTGGGTTTTAGTTAAGTTAAAATCTTTCCTATCATTTTGGTTTAGTTGGTAGATTCTATTTTTGGTTTGGTGTTGACCCGTTTTTGGTGCTAACTTAGAGTTTGTGTAGATTTTTCGTGGCCCAAGATCTTTCTTTTGAGACTACTAACAAGCAGTTTTGTAGGTTCAAATGTCCAATAAATATATTTTGAAGCCACTTTTCTTGTTTTAGATTAGAAAACATTTCATTTGGTACTTAAAAAGAACACTTGTATTTCTCACATAACTTTAATAAGAGGGTAAATAACACCATGTCTTAGTGTTTGATGGTGGTAGGTATTATTCTCTCACCTTGTACAAACTTGGTGATTAGAAAGCCAGACCCATCTGATTTTTTGTTTACCCATTAGAGGGCCTGCCTTAGTGGGGAAAAGTACTCACCCTAAGGGAATGAACCAAGTAGTAATGGGATAAAGCCAAGTCCTTCTAAACTGCTATATAAATTTGTGGCTGCGAGAAAAGTTTGTGGTCAATAGGAAAATATGTGATAGTTCTCCTCCAATATCTTTATGATATGAGAAACCATTGTTCTAAGGGTTGGGAGACCTCTCGAGGGAGTTTATCATCATATCCCCTAAATCAAATGCCCTTACTAGAAACCTTTTGTTTTTAGAAGTCTATCCTTTTTGGTCGTTGCTTGGTATGGTGTAGGGTACAATAACATGCTTGAAGTTACTCACTACAGACTCCCTTGAGTAGAGATAGTAGTTCTTGGGAAGTGACTAGCTGAGAATCCAAAGTTGGTGTGCTTTTAGAAGTGAGTGTCATGGAGGGGAGCTAATGACACTAAACTTCTAAGCTATCTCCTCTTGAGAAGGAGACGTGCTCAACACCAATCCGTAGTATTTCTGAGGGCCTATACCAAGTATACAAACCCTCTCCTACTAGGATTATGCTTGTTTTCTTGTTACAATTTTACATAAAACAAGTCCTAAACAAAGTGCTTCATATTTTCTGCTATGTTTTCCAATCATACTTCATCATAAATAGTCAAAAACCTCAATCAAAACCATTGAAAAACACTAAAACTATAAAAAACACCATTCTAGAACTACAGCTAGTAGACAAAAACCTACAATTGTCACTGTGAACTGTAAATGTCAGCTAAGAGATGACAATTGTTATTATGAAACACAACTAATAGAAACTAAACTACAATTGCTTGCTAAATAAAATTTCCTAAAAGATATGTCCAAAACCTAATCAAAACCAGTTTACAATGACCTCTATGAGATAAACCAGAGACTTGCAAGTCTTCCAAGCTCATGTTAGCATACCCATAAGGAAAAAATTGCATTATAGGTTGCATTCCTTTATCCCTTGCTTTGCAAAAATTAAACCTTGACTTTTAGGTTGCATTTAAACCTTCAAATTTTGAACATAGGGAGACCTTTGAGCTTTTGAAAATTCTTGGTTACTTATTCGACTTGTCATTGACCATTGTCCTTTTCATTTGTCTTGTCATTGTCACTTTGTCAAGTTGAGTCTTGGTCTTGGTTGTCCTCTTGTGGTCAATGACATTTGGAATTTTTTTCCTTGGATTCACATTACCTTTAGTGCCACCCTTTGTTTAGAATTGTATGGTTCCTTTGCATTAGATCACCCTCATTTAGAATCATCTTCCTTAGATTTCACTTTGCATCCTTATTCCAAAAAAAAAAAAAAAAAACAATAGCTCACTTTACATTAGTATCATATCAATCCCTTAGTATCCTTTCATTTTCATACCCAAAAATACAAAAATAACAAAAACATCAATTAATCTCATTATCATCATAATCTTGCTTTAGTCACCTTATCACCTACTCTAACCATCAATCAATCTTTTAGTGTCCTTTAGCATCCATTATCTTCTATCTTTTAGGAATATTCATCCTCGCATTATCATCCTTATATTATCACCCTTGCATTTTCATATCCAAAAATCTAAAAAAAAAAATAGCATAGTCTCATTGTCATTTTGTATTATACCAACTTGCAAAAGTATCACATGGTTGAAACAAGGTCAAAAGAAAAATGAAAGGATATGGATTTCCTAAGCAATCACTTTCCTAATAATGTCACATATTCAAATTAATCTATAACACCCACAACAACACACCACAAAGAGAACAAAGTCACCCTTGGGAAGACTTAAACTTTGAAGCAATCAATAAAAAATTGACCCCTTAAGAGATTGAAGGGATTATTAAGATCCAAGAATTTTAAATATACTTTACCAACTTGTTAGTGCCAATCCAAATAAATTTTTCTATGCATTAGCCAAAAAGGGTGCCAAGTTACCACAAGGTTATGACATATCAACCATCATAGAGCAGGAAACTAAAAATACATTTGGCATGCCTTCATCATAACAAATGGTAAAGATACCTATTGGTACAACTACATAGATAACCACTACCACCACGACACACATCCCAACTCATGCCACTACACAATGTCCAAATTTCACATTTGGTAGTTCCTCAAGCACCATGGGTAATACTTTCGTGAATCCTCTCTTTTAAAACAAAAATCAAAGGTCCACATCATAAGGTCCTACACCTTTGATTCAAAGTATAAACCAAGGTCACACACCCTTGAACTAAAATCCAAACCAAAGTTCCATACCCAAATCCCAGAACAAAAACCAAGGGCCATCATTCCAATTCCAAAGTACACCTTCATTAAATCAACCTCTACCAAATAACCCTAGGAAAGTGCACATTATCTCATGAAAGGTCCCAAATCACAACCACAACCAAGGTTCTATTCCATCACCTCAAAATACATGTCAAGGGTCCCTTCCATCATTCCAAAATCTAATTCAAGGACCTACACCTCAACTTCAAAATGTCAACCAAGGAAACATCCCTTCATACCAAGGGTCTATACCTTCATGTCAAAACATCAATCAAGGTTCCACACCTCCATTTGCAAACCAAGGATTAAATTTTCAAAATAAAGACATGAATCAAGGGTCCATACCTCAACTCAAAAATTCTATACTAAATACAAACATGACCTTTGGAACCAACCTAAACACCAATTTCATTCCAAATCAAAACAACCGACACCTATATGGCAACAAAAATCCCATATCACAAAACATCAATCAAAATCCAAACCAAACACATGACCTCAATGCCAAAATTATTGCATCACATCAAAATAATGCAACATCATCCCTTGCAAACTATTTGATCCAACACATCCAAAACCTTGAACAATGAATGGCCAACATGCAATTGGGAGCCAATAAGAAGACATATTCTATGGAGGAGTTGTTCCTTTTTCCATTTGATCAAAACTTATACATGCCACCCTTTCCCCCATATTTCACAACACCACCATTGCCTAAATATAAGGGAACAAGGGATCCACTAGAACACATCCATGAATTGAACATAGCATGAATTGAAGTTGCATATGACCCCACCTATTTTATGAGGTTATTCCTATGAAGTATCACATGGTACTATTAGATTGGTTCTCACATCTTCCACAAGGAATCAAAACATTGGGTGAACTAGTCGATAAATTCATCAATCTTTTTTATTTCAACATTAAAAAAAATGTCACCCTTCTAACATTGGGCACAACTAAGCAAGAAGAAAAGGAATCACTTACCTCATTCTTCCTGAGATGGTGAGGTTTGGTTAGCAAATTCCCTTATCACATTTATGAAAAATTGTAACTTGTCACCATGTTTTTAGAAAACCTTAACAGAGAGTTGATTCAAATTCAAATCCAATGTTGCACAACATTTGAAGAGATTCTGGAGAAGGGTTTCCTTATTGAGAAAGGCCTTATCACAAGAGGACTGGTCAAGATAAATAAAGACAATTAGAAACCCAACAATGACAAAGGAAAATATTGGTCCTGAAACAGAAATATCACAAATGATGGAGTTGTTGATGCCAAAATGATAACTGAAGGACCAATCATTCAACTTAAAGGTCCTTCTTCATCAAACACATCCAGTACAACAAGCACCCAAACACAAGGTCAAAACCAAACATTGAATGCTATGCAAACCAATGAACAAAGAAAAGGTCCTCTTCGTGCCAAGAGAACCCAAACACAAGATCAAAACCAAACATTGAATGCTATGCAAACCAATGAACAAAGAAAAGGTCCTCTTCGTGCCAAGAGAACATACACCCCCTTGGGTGAACCTATTGAATTAGTCCTTAAATGAATTTTGAAATATAATGTCAATACACTACCAAAAAACAAGAATTATGAACCTTCCTTGATCAAACTATATTGGTGGAAAGATGATGAATACTGTGAATATGATTGCACAAAAGGACACAAAAAATCTAGATGTTGGACACTTAAGAACATCATTCAAGAGCTTATTGAGGATCAAACCATTTCAATTGATAATTCACAAGGAAAAAATAAATGATGATCATACAATATTCAAGACCCCTTTGCAAGAACATGATAAAGGAAAATCCTCTAATTCAAGGAATAATAACAACAATGCCAACTATATAGCTTTCAAGCATGATTACAACACCATCATTCTTAATGTGACACCCTTTGATGATTGCATTGCCACCATCACCATAAAAATAAAAGGTTAGATTGTGTTGTTACCACTTGTAGAACCAAGATAGCCATTCTAGGTCCATCCACAAGTCCTCAACCAAAGGGTTAATGTAACCTCCTAGACTAGCTAGGGAAAACTCCTGCATAAATTTATATCTTGGAACTCCTTCAAATTTCACCATAGCACAGATCAATCCTTGACAAAGCCCTACAAGAACCCTTTTTCACTACAAATCTAGATTTCAATGAATTTCAATCCATGGTTGGATACCTTGCTATGCCACACCACATCACCTTCTCTGAACAAGACTTTTCAACACCAAAATCTTACCATAATAGTCCTTTACATCTAGGAGTATGCATTAACACACACAAGATTTGACAAGCCCTAATAGATGGATCATGCCTGAATATTTTCTCACTAAAATTAGTGAAGGAATTTGGATACTATGAGAATCACATTGACCACACAAAGAAAATCATAATCAAAGCTTATGATGATGCTGAATGATCTCTCGAAGGTGTAATTTTACTCCTAGTGAGGGTTGGCCTAGTCATACAAGACACAATATTTCATTTCTTGGATTTGGATTTACATTACAACCTCCTCCTTAGCTTCCCATGGATTCATGCCATGAGGGCTATTCCATCCACCTACCATCAATGCCTCAAGTTACCACATAACAACACTAAAATCACTATTTTAGGTGACCTTGATCCTTTCTAATATTGTTCCAACCTCAAAGGAACATCTGAATGTCAAGTGACCATTAATTGAGAGGCCTCATCTTCCACTTCATCCACCACTCCATCCACCCTTGTCAAATCATCCAAATCATTCATTACACCTTCCATGCCTAAAATATGGATCCAAGATATAGGATATAAAGAGTACAATATGAAGAGTCTCTTTTTCATTGGAAAGCTACCTAAGTCACCAAATTCATATAGAAAACAACATCCCATGCAGCCCAAAGTTTTCATCGGAAATCCTCCTACCACTTTCACTAAATGGGGGGAACTTGCTAAGGAATCTCTAGATGACCACATTCTTACATGGTTGTACAAAGAAGATGAGGATATTGAAACTAAGAAATTTTCAATTGAACAATATCCAAAAGCGTTCCAAATAATGAGATGACATGGATATGATGGACACGGTGGACTTGGTCTAAAAAATAAACAAATTTTGAAACCTCTACAACCTTCTAAGATAATAAGTCATTAAGGACTAGGTTTTGTTCCAATAAAAGTTACTATCTGAGGTATTGGGTCACCCTCAAGAGATCTTTCTAGTGCTTCAGATGAGAGTGAGACACATGAATACCCTAGGGATTATATTGTTGATTCCAATGAATATGAATGGGATTCCCTATCCTCCACCACTTTCATGGACCTTGATAAACTATTTGGGGAATTTGACCAAATGCTTACCCTTGATTCTTCATGAAATCCATCAAGTACTCATCTGAGAATGTCCTTGACTAAAGAAGAATGGCTTCAAAACTACTTTTTGAAATCCATTGATGTAACCTCCTGGGAGCCTAATGACTCTAGTTCCATCTTTACCCTGTCTGCCTATACCATGACCCTTGACAATACTGATGATGAATTACCTCTTGCCTACCCTCAACTCATAGATTGGGACCAACAAGGACCACCAAGTTTGCACACTTTCAAGAATGACAAAGCTATTGCCGAGTTCATGGGACTTCATGAAAGAATACCAAATGGAAATCATAAAGTTGGATTTTCCATAGAGCTCAATTATTTTGCATACTTTGTTGAGGTTTTCCTATCCTCTAGTCACAAAAGTGCAAATGAAAAAGTCAAACTAAAAATAATAGGTCTTCAGGTGAAAACCAAAAGGCACCTATTGACTGTGAAAAAGTAAAAATAAAGGATCGATTTATGAAGGTGAAAACCTCCTTGCATGGAACCCGGCGATGAGGACAAGAATGCATCCCCATAGACCGCGAGAGATCATCATCAGAAGCCCTCAGGAATAATAGAGGGAAGTCAACATTGAAACACCCAACAGCAATGCCACGCATCAACTGGCGGAATCCAGCGTCCGCATGTTTCGCACCGCACTGCCTGATCAGATCCCAATCCAGCCCGCTGGCCCACCTGCTTTCTCAGCGTCTGTTCCGCGCGTCAGCAGAAAATGGCCCTGGGGATTAACGAAACGGTTCCAAAACAGAACCTCCGCATTCGGCTGGTTTCAGAGTTTGATTTTCGACGAGGCGTTATGCATCGGATATCAAATCTAGTTCCATGCGTCACCAAAGTCCGGTCCGATCAAATTGTTGACGTCTCGAATGCGAACATCCCCGGCCGTCACGATCAGAGACGACCGCGAAATGAATTCTATCACCAATGGATGAATTTTCATGACATACCTAGGGTTAGATCGCACCAAGATCAACCAAAAATATCTTTACATGCACTTTGGGGAACCTTGGAACGCCATTATCATCGAGAGTACCGCTCGAGCACCTATCAGAGCCAAGGACTACAAATTTCATGACTATATGTACGCCCTTGGAAGATTATGTTGACGCATCTTCCAAATAAATATTTAGAATGAGGGTGGGTAACTTTAGTAATCTTGATAAGATTTTCAAATTTGACTCTGAAAATGTCAACTCAAGCTAAATCCAAAGAAATTATTTTGGGGGTCCAATCAGGAAAACTCCTAGGATAAATAGTCTCTCGTGGAGGAATATAAGTTGATCCTACCAAGGTAAAAGCTATCTTACATATTCCACCACAAACTAATATTATTCAATTAAGGACATTACAAGGAAGATTACAATCAATCCATAGATTCATTGCTTAGCTAGTAGATAGGACCCATTCATTCCAGCATTTGTTAAGGAAAGACATTCCCTTCAATTGGACTGAAAACTATCAAGAAGCATTTGAAAAAATCAAGAAGTATCTATTGACTCCACCAGTCCTTATGCCACCAATTGATGGAAGACATCTAATACTATATGTGACAACTACTACATCAGCACTAGGGGCACTTTTAACACAAAATGATAATGATGTCAAGGAAAGGGAAATATATTATATCAGCTGCACTTTAATTGGGTATGAACTAAACTATAGTCCTATTGAGTGAGCATGTCTAATAGTGGTATTCACAACACAAAAATTGAGACATTATATGCTAAATCACAAAATCAAGTTGATTGCAAAAATTTATCCTTTGAAATACCTTCTTAGCAAAGTAGTGTTGAAAGGCGGGTTAGCTAAATGGGTTATGATCTTGAGTGTATGAAATTTAAGATGTTGACCAAAAAGCAATAAAGAAACAAGTACTAGTTGTCCAACTCGTAGATGCACCATTAAAAGAAAACCATCCTTTGGTATCTAAATCCCTAGATGAATCAATCCTTGTCATAGAAACACCAACAACATGGAAGCTATACTTTGATGGATCTTATACAATTCATGGATGAATTGTTATTCTATTTGTCACACCTCAAGGAGACTCCATTCCTAAGTAATTTCAGATAGAATTTCCATGCACAAACAATATGGTTGAATATGAAGCATTATTGAAGGGACTTCAAATGTAAATAAATTGGAAAATCAAGGACCTTCAAGTTTATGGTGACTCCCAATTAGTGATTAAAAAGGTTAATGATGACTATGATACCAAGGAGGAGAAAATGATGCCCTACAAGCACATGGTAGACAACTTCAAACTATACTTTGACAATATTTCCTTTGAATAGATACCAAGAATCTAGAACCAATTAGCTAATACAATGGCTACCATTAGACCTCTCTTGGACATTCCCAATAGTGCCTCACAATATGACTTTTTGGTGGAATAACTATTGATCCCCACATTTGATGTCCCCAAAACCAAACTTGTGTGTGAACTTGTTGGTCTTGAATCTACTTGGTATAAATAAATCCATGCCTATTTTCATGACAAAATCATCCCTCTAGACTTGTCCCTTAACCAACATAAGACCTATATCTAACAAGCATCAAAGTATGCCATCATCGAAGACACTTTATTGTCATAGCCTAGATTGTACCCTCCTTTAGTGTCTCAACTCAAATGAAGCACAATCAACCTTACAAGAGGTACAAAAAGGTATATGTGGAGATCACTCTACTAGTCCAATGCTAGCTAAAAGTCTCATGAGAATGTGATATTATTGGCCTACGATGGAACATGATGCTTATCACTTTGTGAAGAAATTTCACCAATGTCAAATTCATGGAGATATTATACATGCACCAGCTCAAGAACTTCAACCACTTACTTCAACTTGGCTATTTTCTCAGTGGGAACTCAACCTCATAGGAAAAACCCATCCCACATCTTCTAATGGACATAATTTCATCCTTATCGCTATGACTATTTCAAAAAATATATTGAAGAAATTCAATTGACTTACATCACTGGAAAGCAGATAGCTAAGTTCATCTTGAACTATATCATTTACCGCTATGGTATTCTATAGTCCATCATCATTGATGATGGTCACCCTTTCAAACCTACGATGTCCATGAGCTTTGTGATAAATTCCATATCCAACATTATTTTTCCACTCCATATTACTCCTAAGGCAATGGCCAAGCCAAGGCATTTAATAAAACCATCCTAAAAATCCTAAAGAAGATTGTCAATGACATTGGCCATAATTGGAACTTACAACTCAAACCTACTTTATGGGCATACCATACTAGCATATGCACTCCAACTAGAGCCACTCCATATTCCCTTGTCTATGGATCTGAATCAATACTTCCTATAGACGTCGAGTTACCCTATTTGCAAGTCTCCATGAAGGCTCGATTGATTAAGAGGAATATCATGCATCTCATCTACATGAGTTAGAGTCACTGGATGAAAAGAGATAGAATTCCTTGACACATCTACAAGCATACAAGAATCACCTTAACTATAGCTATAATAATAAGGTATGACCAAGAATATTTAACATTGGTGACTTAGTCCTAAAATAAAATCCGAAGAATTTAGTAGAATCAGAAAAACCTAGGAAATTTGAACCTAATTGGTTGGGCCCTTATATAATTATGACACCATATGGATCAAGTTCTTATCATATTTCTAGTCTTAAAGGATATCCATTATCTAAACCTATCAATATCATGTACCTCCACAAGTATTACACTTGATTCTCAGAGTATCTCCTTAAAAAGTCAAAAATACAAAAAAATCAAAAAATCAAGAAAATGGTCATCTTGATGAAAACCTAGAAAACATACATCTTGGTGACAAAATAATAATAATAAAAAATAAATAAAAATTAAAAATTAAAAAATTAAAGATAAATACTTCATCCAAAAGTGAAAACCACTTTGGTAGTGCTTTGGATAAGTACCATGATGAAAACCTAGCAAACATGTGCCATGTGTAGTCAGTCCCTACTCCATCTACTACCACTCCACCTGACCTTCTCCTTTTCCACTTATCTATTTCCACATGTCATTCATCCATAATAAATTTTGTCATCCTTACATGGCTTGGAAACCACCGGCATTTGGGTATCGTAGTCATCCTTCATCTTTCCTTGCTACTCCCCTTTTGCGCATAATAAAATGGTCTCACACCTAATTGGGGGAAATTATTTTAAGCACGTCTTAATGGGAAATAACACATAATATCATGATTAAAAAACATGAAAATTAAAAAAAAAAAACAGAAAACATCAATATCCAAAAAAATCAAAAAACATCAAAATCTAAGAAAATAAAAAAACATCAAAATCCAAAAAAACAAAAGAAAACATCAAAATCCAAAAACTCAAAAAACATCAAAAAAACCCAAAAAAAGAGTTTGAGTCTAAGTTATTTTTTATTAGAGTGGTCAAACTATGTTTCCTCTGTGCATTTTCTATGTAGGAAAGGCTCGTCTTACATGAGCCCCTGAGGCATTAGGTCAGTCCTTTTAGATTGTCCAAATAAATTCATGACTTCATCTTTTGTCAAATAAGGAAAAGTCAAGTCGTATCAAACTATGAGGTCTTTTTTCATTGCTACGTAGGCAAGGCCATCTTTTGATGAGCCCCCGAGGCCCCCTAGTTCAACTCCATTAGGGTTTGTCCGGTCTAGTCAATTCCTTGGTCTAAAACCAATCATCATTCAAATGAAATCATGAAACAACAAACAAACATAACCAACCAAATCTTTCATCAATCAATCATCTTATTAATCAATCTAGTCATTTAATCGAAATGGGGCATTATGTCATTTGTCTCATTTGGTCCTATCTTTTGTCCTTTCTCAAGATGTGTCCTTCCTAAGATTATCCTTTTTCTATTTGGTCATTTACCTTAAGTAGGAAATGAATTTCTTGCATATAGCTACATTTTCAACACTCACCACTTGATTTATCAGATGTGTCACTTTCCCTAAAATAGAATGTGTCCTCCCTACAGTGGGATATCATCACATCACTCCATCATATTTATTAATCTTTGTCAAACAAATGATAAATCTTTGGTGCAATCAATCTTTCCTTAATTAGGATCTATCCTTCTTGAAACTAGGTACAATCAATAAAATCAATTTGTCAAATTTGTCAACTTTTCAAATAATATTTTTCAGCCTATCGATCAAATTGATTTGTCAACTTTTATCAACTTTGTCAAATCAATCAATCTTATCATCTTGGTCAATCAATCTTTCCTTAATCAAGATGTATCCTTCTCGAGACTAGGCATGGTCAATCAAATCAAATTTTCACCCTTTTTCAACTTACTAATCAATTATTTTCAACCTATCAATCAACTCGGTCATCTTGCTTAACCTAATCAATCAATCAAACAATCTCATCATTATCACTGGAAAACACTTGGAAAACACTTTATTGGTCTAGAATTGTCTTAGGTTTTTTATTGGTTTTGGGTCATGTTACTAGTCTCCTTGAGGATGTCCTATCAATGGATTTATAGGGATGATAATAGATCATGGCCTCTTTTCTTTGTTTGTTGTCTGTGGTTTGTCTTGGAAAAAAAACTGGAAAAATTGGGTCCTTAGTATGAGCTAAGGAATTCCTTGTCTTTTTGACTACTTGTCTCTCCCAAATGGTCACCGTGCACACCTTGGTCTATGTCATACCATGGTGTTTTTGGACCATTTGTGACATTTTTGATGCCCCAATAATGATAAAAATAAAATATAAGAATGAAAGTTAGATCCCTTATCATTCCTGGTATAAAATTCCATCTCCATCCCCTTTGTCTTTGCCACGTTAACATTCATCTTCTCCAATTTCTCCACACTTACATTCCTTCCATCTATATCCATAATCATGTTATATTACATCATAGAAAACCCCATCATCATAAACATCATTTTCATATTAGGCCACTTATATTTGTATAAGAAAATACAAAAACACAAATTGCATCCATATAGTATTCATATCTTATCATCATGATAATACAATTTTCATCCTACATTTCATTATAACATTACATTCCATATCCCATAATATTACATTCCATAACATGTTGCATTACATTTCATATAACATTGCATTTCACACTTCATATTGCATATCATATATATTCATATGCTATTAAGCATCACATTTTGCATTCACATTACACATTTTCCATCAAAACATTTTTGCATTATCATTCAAACATTACATTACATTCACACATTCCATCTCAAATTGCATTAATATATTTCCATAATCAAAACATCCATAACCATAAATGCATTGTGTCATTATATTTCACTATACTCATCATATTAGCATAATCATATACATCATCATCATATCATCATATAGAATGCCTCAACAAACATCATAATCATACATGCATAATCATCCATCATACCAAAAATCAGTACATGAACATGCATAAACAACCATATAAGCATTCATCACATAGTATATCATCATAAATGCATAAACACATCATAATCCATACCATCAACTGCCACCAAAATCATATCATATATATCACTCAAAAGAATGTGTCATAGGTACAATGTCATGGTGCATAAATAAAATGGCACTCACAAGCTCGATAATCAAGTGTATCAATGTTTATTTAATAACATGAAAAATGCTAAAGATAATCTATTTGGAACTTCCCTCATCTCTAGCCCCTATAGTCCTATGCTCTATGGTGGGAGGTCTATTGTATGGGGTGGCCCACCTGGCATTTGAAGTCTCACCCTATGTCCTACAATTTTACCATTGGCTACGTGTCCTACCCTATGATCTACTGGTCTCCACTTGAGAAAATCTAGGCTCCTTCCTGACTAATGGCACAACCCTCTCATATAAGCCTCTGTAATACTGGGTAGCCGCACTCTACCTCACTAGCTCCCATGCAATATAAACCATTGATCCACTATAGGTGGATGTAAAATGAATAATCCATTGCTCTACTCATTGTTTCCCAATCACCGCCAGGTCCCTCTCTACCTGAAAGGAATCCCTATTAGCCTTAAGGTCATCCCTCACATCAGTCATTGTCCTCAACTATTCCTCCAGTGCCTGCACCCGAACTTGTAGAGCAGCTATGATCTGCTCTGTTGACCCCTCCCCATCTTTGGCACCCACCATATCTACCCCCTCCTCTCCTCCTACCTGTCCTCCATCTCCACCTCCCTCAATATCCATAGCCTTTGACTATGCAATCTCCCTTGTAGGAACCTCAATATGCTGCTCCCTAGCCTGTACTAGTATCTCTGCTATAGCCCTAACCTCTAGATGATCCTCCTCCATCTCTACTTCCTCTTAGATGGGTGGAAACTTCCTACCCTCCTATTGTCACCTATCCCTCATCATCTTTCTATAACCTCCTCCTCATCCTCCTCCTTCATCACCCCCATCATCCCCTCATCCTCTTCCATCTCCCCTACCTCCCCATCGACATTTCAAGCCCCTAACTTGATGCTCTATTGGCACTAGCTACTATGGATATCTTAGTGAAATAGGCATGTGAATCCACCACCAATCATCATACTCTGGTGTGGTTCCTACATCTGTATCTCCTCCCTACCATTCTTAATCTAATGTTTGCAAGGCATCTATCTCCTGCTTAGTTGTGGTGACTACAATCTATGGATCATGCACCTCATGAGATGACTTCCCATACATTGCTCGACCCACTAGAACTCCCTGTGTCTCCTTGAACTACCAACAAACCCACTTTGGTAGATGCATCTAAAAAATATGCTAGTTCTGTACTATACACCCAAACGGATATCTAGGCTTTCTCCACCAAGGTAAGTGGTCATCCTCATCTATCCACAATGGGCATGTCCTGTATGGTCTCTAGATGAAACTCACTAGTGTGTCAATGCCACGCCTCTAGTAGCCCACATCCCTTACATGTGTCTAATTCAAGGCCCCCCATTATAGATAAGAGTACGGTGCTGATCCTACCTCTTTCTAAACCACTAGTGGCCAAAATAATGCTATGTGCTCCCATGCCCAAGCAGTAAGAAATTTCACACCACAACTTAAGCTTTTCCCCTCCTTGTAAACAATATCATGCAATTGGAAGTATAAAATCACCAAAAGACATGGCCCCTAAGCATACACTGTCAAGTTTCAAATCATCGACCCCAACATCTCTCCCCAACCAAATGGGAAGCCATGACCCCTACGATCAGGAATCATCACTCTAGCTATTAGTGTGCACATGACACAATCAAACTGGTTATATATCTCCACTAGGATCTCCCATAGGATCTCATATCCCTCGATTTCGAGCTCAACATCCTCCTTCATCTCATAATACTCATACAATGCCTAAAATCCTCGAGATGGGTCATACCACACACGCTCACCATGAATGGGTAATCTCGGGATCCTATACACATCCTCTAGGGTGACCATCACCTCCCTTGTAGCAAATGGAAGTTGTTTTTCTCTGAGTGCCACCACTTTGCTAGTGTTGTCAACATCCCTTTTTTTCCCCTAATCATGGACATATTTGTGACATAGAATAACCCAAGCTTTAGTAGTACACCCCTCTCATCATTGCCCAATTGGTCCAAAAATTGGAACATGTTCGGCCTCAACTCTCATGTGTAAATGGGGGGAAGATGCACCTAAAAAACATCAAAAAACAAATAACATCAATCTAAAACCCTCATTTGACTTATCAAACCTAAATTGGCCTTGTCAAAATTTTCTAGTCAAGGGAAAATATTTAATCAGGCAATTGCGTCACACTATCTATCTAGTGCATCAAACAAAATTTAAACTGTCTACAACTACATATTCATCACAAGCCCAAAAAATACATGACTCCATGTAATGTATGCATTGCATTAAGTCATTTTCATAATTCCCAATCACATATGTGACTTGAAAATGCACTTGTGTTGCACAATTTCATGCATTGCACAAAAAAAGTTTCTTGCCCTATCCCTACGAATTTGCATCATGCCAAGATGATTGTAGTGAATTACTTATCACATGTGTCAAATGTGATAATAGATTCATCACACGCCATGGAATGCATTCATCTACTAAATTTATTCCTATCCTAAATGCACATGAAACAAAAAAATTAAAGCATAGGTTCTTAGTATCTACTGAGGAGGGCACTCCCTTAGGTCGAAAGAAAGTACAAATCTTGTACGCATGATGGGAAGCTTCTAGAATCGAGGAAATATTCTCCATCTAATCACTCTAAGCTATCAAGATTTCTAAATTAGGAATGTGAATAACCTTTTTGCAAATCAAAATTGCCATGTATATGTCCAAGATTAGGGTTTTTAACCTTCCTTACCTTCTGGACGCACCCTTTGACACCCTAGACCATGAATTTGATCCTTTCTTTTACCTTGATCATCAATTTTTTCTTCACCATTACAATCTTGGTCATCCTTTTATCTTATCGGGATACTTTTCCAAATTTTTGAACTTTTTTGAATTTTTTTCAAACTTTACCAAGGGGGCATACTTATAGCTTGTTGTCACCACGACATCTTAGAACATCTCTTAACTAAAATTATTTGACACAATGTGATGAACAACATTATGTCAAAGAGGGGAAAAATGTAGACACTAAAAAATGTCCTAAGTTTGCGAGCACCATTTTTCTTGGTCATCATCCTTTGATAATTGAATAATTTTTATTATTCAATTATGTTTGATCATATTCTTTTATTTTATTATTTAATTAATTAACCTTCTCATTTCTATCCTAATCATTTAAGTTAATTAATAGTGTCACTAATTCCCCCTCTTCAATATTTAAACAAATTATAGTATTTATTTAATTATTTGTTTATCACCTTTCATATATATTTAAAAAATTACTATTAATTATTTATCTATTCATGGTCTTTTATTTTCTCTATAGCTAAATAATTATCAAAATTATTTAATTATCCCATTTCACCTTCCCCTATTAAATAATTAATCTAAATTAATTATTTAATGTATGATTTCCATCTCCCCATTTAATTAAATTGATAAATTTAATTAAATACTCATATTTTCATTTTCTCCAAATAAATAATTTGAATAAATTATTTATTTACCACTTGTCCCCTTCCCCCATTTTTGAATAAATAATTTAAAATAAATTATTTATATACCACCTAGTCAAAGATGCCCTTTCGTTAACCTCTGTCATAGCCTTCATTGTTGTCATATCCGTCAAGTGTTATACTTGTCATGATTCCTCCAAGAATAACATATTCTTGGTACATCAATCTTGGACCATTGATCTTGGAATCCTTCTAGAGGATAAATCTCAGTCATCCATTTGAAAGGTTTTCTATAAAAGTAACCTTCCTCCTCCATTTTCACCTTAATAGCTAATCTTCTCCAACTTTCTTGCTTACAATTTGTAGGTTTTGCACAAGTATTTCAACAAATTTGAGGGAAAAGTTGCGTAAGAAAAAAAAGGAGAGCAAGAGAAGTGAATCAACCAATATGAGGAGTAATCTATTTCATGCTTTGAATTTCTAGCTCTATCCATTATTTTGTATTCTCTTGTTGATGAGTTCTTATTAGTCTAGAGGTGTTAGCTATCACTATTCTAGGCTAGAAATTAAGAAACCCCATTTCACACACATAGAAAAATAATTTTAAGGTTTTATGGGAATGCTACCAAAAAAATATCTTCCAACCTTGAACTATACTTCTTATGAGAGAAATTTCATAATCATTCAAAAGTTATTAAGCAATATAATATAAAAATCAGATGGAAAACAAGAAATAATTTCAACTCTAAGGTTTCAATTTCTTAATTACATAAATTTGTCTCATTCATTCTCCACTTCACGTCCCTCCAATGTTTTTGTATTTGATATTTTTTTTAGTTTTTTACACGCAAAACTACCAAAACTAGCTAACATTATTTTACAACACCATTAATGAATAAAGGTTACCTGAGTGAAAGTTTATTGATGATGTGAATAGTGAGTTATGGAGCTTGAAGGTCCACCAACAAACTGTTTGACATCCAAAGTATGTTATGAGACAATCATTCAAATAACATTCAACTATTCACATGCAATAATTATTTCTTTAATTCTAGTTGCATACCTGTGGACTCAACGTCCAAAAGAAATAAGGGTCTATAGGAATGGTGCATGTATCATGAACACTTCGACCCTGAATTTTCATCATATTAATTCTACTTTACTTAGTTATTCTTACATTTAAAAATAGAATTAATAATCAAAATTAAATGAACTTGTTGAATTTTACCTGAGTATCAATGTTGACTATTTCATTTAACAATGCAACTATCATCACTATAGACACTGGAAAATGTCTTGAATGTTATCATGCACTTGAGTCAGGTATAAGAACATCATTTCCTCCTAAAAACTATATTTTCACCAATTAATTAAATTTTCCTAGCTATTTAATTAATTACATCATTTTCATATATTAATCTAATTAGATGAATTCATCGCCTTTTCATACTAATATTTTTTCTTGTTAAATTAAACACATCAAGTTATTTAATTTAAATCCCAAATCCTCTTATTTAGTTAAATAACTTCCTGTTATTTAATTAAATATCATATCATATTTCCCCTTTTCATAAAATCACTTTATTTAATGGATGTCATCTAATTCCCCTAATTGTGGAATTAAACCTTTGTTTAATTATCAACTACTTATTAAATATAATTCCCCCCACTTGTAAGTGAATATTCTAAGATAATATTCCTCCTTTGAACATTCCTCCAAAAGGAATATTCGCATAGAATATTCTTCCCCTTTTGCATAATTAAAATTTGTTTTAATTTGCTTAATTTTTTACTTTCCCTCACCCATCAAAATATTCTAAATAATATTCTCTTTCTTCATTAGTTTGGAAAAGGAGAATATTCCTTTTCTAAGAAACTTAATTGACTTCTTGAGCAATTTAACTTGTGACCTCTTGTGTAAGTTGAAAGTGTGTTTGTTTGGAAAGTTAGCTTGTGAACTCCTGAGCAAGTTGAAAGTGTGTTTGTTTGGACAAAGGAGAACCCTCAATTAAATCTCATTGATTCTCATCCATTGATGAGAATCCATGATCAATTCCTTGAACTTCTTCCATCCGTGACTGTTGATTAACCTTTTTAGTCTCAACCATTCATTTCTAGAACCTTTGCTCTCATATAAATAAGTCACTATTTGGAGACAATTAGATCCATATTCTTAAAAGAAAACTCATTGTATTGAAATCACTCATACTCACACTCACTTTTTGTAGCTTAAATACTTACATTAATTATCTTAGCTTCCATTAATGGCCTCCATGGTAACATAGATTCATGCATTTAGCTTGTTTATTAATTAGGGTTTGAATCTTTTAGCTTAGAATCCATTTAGATTAGCTTTTCATTCACAAATCTTAATCATCTTAGCATAAAATCATGTTAATATAGCTTGCTTCAAAATAATTCAATTTTAAATCATGTTTCAACACACATTTCACCACGGTTTAGATGGTTTTGTTCAATATAATTGATTGAAACAAGCTTATTATCCTCAAGATCGAGAAATGGTCACAATTCTATATCAATGAGACACCACTCCCCCAATAGGATAAGTCTCAATTGATTAGAGTAGGCATTTTAAAAGCTTTCATAGTTTAGCATGTTGGTTTTGATAAATGCTTAGTTTTAGTTTAAATTAAATGATCTCTATTGGACTAATGTTAGTGACATGAATATGCTTTGATTCTTCATGGATCAAGTGTAGTCAACCCATACTAACCCGTTGGTCACATTTTTGCACTAGAAAGAGGGAAAAATCAATTATATTTAATGAATTTTTCTCTCGAAGTCCATTTTCTAATTTTTATAGATATAGTGATGCTCTAGATGATTTTAGCAATTCTTTTGTAAGGTGTCGCCATATAGAGACACTATCATCATTTGATACAATGATACCTAATTAATACCCTAGCGTTGATTAAAATAAATGACGATGCTAAATACTTTTGGAGGTATCAAGGATTTACAAATGGTGACGCTCCCAAATAGTGATGCTATTGTCATCATTGGATTTCTACAGAGAAAAGCTATCATGAACAACAACAGGGTATGTGCAAGATCATGATGGGCCAAAAAGTGGTGATATGATGGGTATGTGTAGGGTATGTGGCTGACAACTTTTCTTTTACCCAAAATTGATGACACGAAAAGGGTTTTTAAAGGAGATTCTCAGCTTTCCACCAATATAAATTATTGTTTATTTTGAATTTAATAAATAATTATTATTCATTTTCTATTTGAATTATGACTAAAGTCATGATTGATAGGCTGATTGAAAAACATCTATAGCCTTCAAACGATATAACATTTTTTAATCCAAAACATGCATCACATTTTATGCTTTGTATACTATAGGATTAAAAAAAATTAAATTAAATTTCATGAAGTTTTAACTAGGTTAAGGTGGCCAGCCATATGAGTTTTTATATTTTTTAAAAGTTGTAATTAAAAATTCATAATTAATTATTTACTTGGAAAAAAATTACCAAAAAATATGCATCACATTGGGACATGAATCCTCTACTTATATCTAAAATATTATAAAAAAATATTATATTTTTGTTATGGTTAGGGTGGTCAGAAAGACACCTACTTATTTTTTCTCTGAAATTTAAGTGCTACTACATTGAAATTTCAAATTTTCACCAAATAGATTTTTTTTTCTTAAATAAACCTAGTAGTTTAGAAACTACATTCAGTTTGCTATAGATTCTATTCTTACATATTTTTGAAATAATATAGATAACGTATTCAAAATTTTACGTCAAGTTGCCTAAATCTAATTTTTCTAAATTTTATTGCCACTTAAGGGCCTACTTTTTCCATGATGATCCTGCACATACCTGACACCCTTCTTTGGTAAGAAAAAAAGTGATCAATTTTTGACATGTACTTTAACTTTTTACTGCATTTGATCACTAGAGTGCCTCTAACTTTGTTCTATTTTTTAGGCTTACTAGGTTTTGCATGTTGGATGATAAAAGATGAAGTGAAGAAACATTCTTATCTTTCAAATCTTATAATCATAACAAATGTTTTCACAATTTTGGGGCAATTATAACCCATTCATCATGCTTTTCATTTTATGCTTTAGAAACATGCTAGCTTTCAATTGGGTTTTAAAATAAATGCTCAAAATCAGTTAAAATTGAACCCTCATCTCATCTTACTTTGGATTTAAAATTGAACAATACAACTTAACACTTCATTTGGTGCTTAAAATAAACTCACCTTTATTTTCAGGATTAAAATTAACAAGTGTTTTCTATGTTTTGTGATTTACATTTTTGTCATTGAATGCTTATGCACTTCTCTTGAACCACTCGGTGATCTTGAGAACCAAAAGCATTTCCTTGAAATTTTTATATAATCACCCACATATTTCGATTTGGATTAAAATGAACCACATTCTATTGTGAGGAAAATGTGTTTTGGATGCTCTCTCATTATTTTATCTGACTTGGGAGATCAAACAAAAACTATACTTCCTTTATTTTTTTAAATCTTTAGAGGGGCTACCTCCTCACTTTGAAAGGAGGGAATGACCCAAGCAAAAATAGTGTAAACCTAAGAAATTTCAAGTCACTATATAAATAATTTTTTTATAATGAAATTCATAAGAAACAGGTGTGGATTTGTCATATTGACAAGTGCCACCCTTAGTATTCATGTGATATGTTAAAATATCTTCTTAGAAAGAGACTTGGAGGCCTCTTGATTGAAAAAATCATGAGCTAATATTTCCATGTGTATGGCCACCTTATATAAAAGTCTTTATTATGAACCAAATGTTTAGAAGCCAAAAAACTTTATGCTTGTTGGTGCAGGAATAGTTGTTCTAAAGCCACCTCACATTTTACTATTCATTTTCAAAACAAGAAAATCCTTAGGATCTTTAGATCTTCAAGATTTGAAATTTGGTGGTCTCAAGAAGTTTGTGTCGTGGAGGGGAGCCAGTGTCACCAAATCTCTATTTGTTCACATTGTCTTAGTTTTTTGAGAGAATTCAAGTGGTGATTCAACAAGTAGTATCTTTTGAACCTAATGTTGTAAATTCTTGTGAGTCGGTTTAATAGTTTGCTTGATTCCAAAACATTACAAACAAAAATTCACGATCTTCCTCAAAATTTCAAAATATCTAGTCTATGTATTGATACCATTTGAAAAGGCCTTGATATTAATGCTTGTCCTCAAGACTTCTATGCTTATAGATTTCTAAATATATTTACTTATATCTCAATCCATACTTCCCAAAGTTAACATAAGCAACTATGGTTTGAACCTCATCCTTTTCAAAAAATGGACCTTGTGAAATTTATGATGTTTTCAACATAGACATTTAGTTTGAACTTAATCAAGACAAGTGTTTGCGGTAAAAGAAACTCACTTAAGCAAGATAAATTGAGAAATTGAACCCACATGACCATTTTGAAAATAATTGCTCTAGTTGAACACCTCGACCGTATAGGTGCAATCATTCAACAAAAAAATGAACTAATTCAGGGAGAACAAACTGACATATTAGTAGTTTGAGAAGCTTCACCTTTGAAACAAAGGAAACAATTATTCAGTGGAGAAACACAACACTCTTAGATGAATAAGAGGAACAAGTTGATATTGTGGCTGGAAGGCCCATATTACCAACATTGCATGGCAATAAATATCCTATTTTCTTTCATAAACTTAAACCTTTCTAAATGATCTCACATAAAATCAGAATCCTCAAGAGAAGGTCTATAGGTTATCATTTTAAGCATATAAATATTAGTCCAAAATCCATCAAAATACACCTTTTAGCACTTCACCAAAATAAAATTAAGTTAGCATACAAATTCTACAAACGTGCTTCAAGGAACAACCCAAACTTTTATGCATTCTTTTATAGTCAAAACCCTAGTCTTTTTCACAATATTGAACCTATCTAAATCATTGGGTCTTTAGGATTTGAAAAATTTATAGGTCTATAATTTTTCTCACTACTATGGTCTTATCAAACAAAGGTTCACTCTAAGTCAACATTGGGTAAAAAATTTCATCCACCCCTTCATCAAATTTCATCCTTCACTTCACCAAACTTTTCAAAAAATTTAAATACACCAACACTTTTTGACTTCAACATCTATCAACACTTTTTGACTTCAACATCTATCAACCCAATCCCTAACTTAGACACTTTGTATGAGAAATGAATCCTTTTCCATGTATTTGGCTAAGTTAGTTATCATATTTGAAAAAAATTTATCTTGAAGGTCACAAGTCTACCCTAAAGGTTCACAAGTTCATAAACAACCTTTATCCAAACATCAACACATCAAACTTAAGTCAAAGGTGTTGTCCCAAATTTTTTGAAAAGATCAATTCTCACGTCACCCACCTTTTCATCTCTCATTATCATCATTTCTCTAAAAAAACATAGAGCATCCCTTTTACCTAGATTTGAGTCAACTAGAGAGTTCAAACATTACAAATCTCAACATAACTCTCCCAAAGGTGACCCAAAATTTATGGTAAAAATAGGATCACAACATGAGAATCATGGAGAAAACCAAAGATACATTTACCTAAAGTGATCAAAATCCTTTAGAATTTGATCCAAGGAGTCATGTTACCCATCACCACAACCTTCATCATCATTAGGGCCATATGAGATAAACGATGGTACAAATAACCCATTTGAACTTACTAGGGAAGAAATCATGGAGCACCAAGCCTTAGAGGACATAGTTCCTAATTCCCCATCTTTTGTTGCACAATCATTGACACAAGGCTTGAATTCATCCACTATTCCAACAACTCCATCCCTAGAGCTAAATCAAACATCAATACCTACTATTGTAGCTAGTCTTGCTAAGGAATTTGGCCATACTCTTCCATTTTCAAGTAGAACCCTTGTAGCTACCCTCGATACCAATCCCCCATCCCAAACAACCACTTGGAAACCAAATTTTGGTACTCCTCCCATTCTAGAGGATCTAGAATAGCCATATAAACCACTTATGCTTCATTACTCCACAACAAGTTCAACATATCAAGGACACCCCTCTTAATCCATGCTTACAAGTACCACAAGTGTGCCCAACATCACACAAGGTAGTGTCCATCAACTGAACCCAAAAGGGAAAGAAAGTAATCTCATGCAAAATCAAACTTTGACACGACATGGGACCTCTTCATCCAATCCTCTCATTAATACATTAAACATAGTGGTTGACCAAAACACATCTATCCCATATGCCATCAACCCACATCAAAATAACCCCTTGGTCATAAACCCCATTAATCAAGGTAATACCTTGACCACATCTCAAGAAAAAGGGAAAATCCAAAACATTGGTAAAGGGAATCCTTTCAATCAATGGAACCAAGGTCCTAGTGTGCCTCTAACATCACAATATTTAACTGTGCCATCCTCATCTTTATCATTTTTCCCCCAATTCATACAAAATAAAATGGGACCTCAAACTTGCATTCCTCCACCACAATCCATTATCTTGCAAGGAATGTTAAACTAAGGGAATTCCCAACCTCTCATCAACAATGCACAATATGCATAGAACATCAACACCCAAACTCATCACAAATGTCCCAATCACTGGTTGATCCTACACTACAAGCACATGCCCTAGCTTTACAACAATCCCAATAGACTGATGAACAAGTAGTCCAACAACAAAAAAAAAAAAACAAGCAACCCTAGCAACAACACAACAACAACAAGCACAAGAAGCATCCCTAGCAACACAACAACAAAAAAAATCACAAGTAGCCCTAGCAACAGAACAACAACAGTAAGCACAACTAGCAGCCCTAGCAACACATCAACAACAAAAAACACAAGAAACCATAGCAACACATCAAAAAAAATAGCAACATCATTAGTAGCCTTAGTAACTCAACAACAGTAACAAGCTCAATAGTATGCCCAACAACAACAAATGCTCACACAACAACAACAGCAAGGTTTATATTATATCCCTCAACAAAACATCATCAAATTGAACACATTAGGAACATATATTCCTACACCATCATCACCTTATCCTACACCACCATACACACCATACAACACCTCTTCATATAGAAAACCCACGTACACTTCATCCATCATCCCATAATATGAAACATATGTTCCTCCACTTAGTCCACCAGATGATATAGTATCACAACTCAAGGCATTAACACAAAAAATGCCAAATATCTAAATGGGAAAAATGAAGAAACCTTATACACAAAACTTGTGCTTATATCTATTTGATTGAAAAATCGCAATGGTAATGTTCCCTCCTAGTTTTGAAATCCTAAAGTTTGAAAAATACAATGGCAGAGGAAGTATTATTGACCATATCAAAGAGTTTAATTTCATGTATATCAAGGTTTCC
This sequence comes from Sequoia sempervirens, assembly GCA_007258455.2. NCBI lineage: Eukaryota > Viridiplantae > Streptophyta > Pinopsida > Cupressales > Cupressaceae > Sequoia > Sequoia sempervirens. Next base: position 443,326,244 of record VDFB02281492.1, read on the forward strand.
TATAAATTTTCCTATTTGGTGCACCTCTTCCTATGAAGTTTAGTAGGCCCTATCATGGATTGGTTTTCTCACTTCCTCCCAATATCAAAACTTTCCAAGAAATCATTGACAAATTCATATATCACTTCTCCTTTAATATTGACATGGATGTAAGCTTAGAAGAGTTATATACTCTCAAACAAAACAAGGGATAATCTTTCACAAATTTCTTGCAATGATGGATTCAAAGAGCAAGTAAAAGAAAGTGGCCAATTCTCGATGAACAAGTGGGAATTATCATAGAAAATTTAGATTCAGATCTATCCTTCCACTTGAAGATGCAATGTATCATATCTTATGAGGAGCTTGTGCCTAGATCCCTTAACATCAAGAGAGCTCTAATCTCATAGGGAAATACTCAATCATACAAAGATAACCATCCATCAACTATTTTAAATGAAAAGCCTCATGTTTGGGATAAAAAAAAATGTAACAAATGATGGAGTGGTAGATGCTAAGGTGGTCCTAAGTGCTCCTATGCAAAACAACAATCAAATAGCTAACATTCAATCAATTGTGCAACAAACAACACCAACACAAAAAAATTAGGTTAACACTCAAATGCAATAGAGATGAACACCTAACAATAATAACTATCCAAAATGAAAATATACATAGTTGTTAGAACCTATTAAGACTATCATGAAAAAATTGGTAGAGTCAAACCTAATAAAACTTCCAAACTTTGAAAACTACCATGAACTGTAGGAAAAACCACCCTGGTATAATGAAAAAGATATTTGTGACTTTCAAAAAATCAAATGGCATAATATAACAAAGTACATGCGACTCAAAAATATTATCCAAGATCTTATAGAGAGCAACACCATATTTGTTGAGGTACCGACTGGTAATTAGGATATTAAGATATACAAGACCCCGATGCCCGATATAGCAAAAGAAACAACAATGAGAAAGAAAAATATTATACAAATGTGTAGCATACCTATTCTAACGTGGTCACTTCCGATGATAGTGTCATAACTATCATCACCATCAAAGCACCTAGTGCAGAATGTGGAGTCACCACATGACGTGGTAAGGTCACCATCCAAGGAGTCCCATCTCAATCTAGGGCACACCCTACTCAGCCAACAACAAGCACTAGCGAGTAAAATCTATTAGATTAGCTTAAAAAGACCCCATCGTATATTTCTATCTTTGAACTATTGAGGCTATCCCCCACACATAGGGAAATCTTAGAGGAACCTTCGTCTACATCATTCATCCCTGAGAATATAGATAATGAGCAGTTTCAAGCTATGGTAGGGTATATCACTAATCATCTCCTCACCTTCTTAGAATTAAGACCTACCATCAAATCCATCTCATAATCATGCTTTACACCTTGAGGTTATTATTCATAAGAATAATTTTAAAAGAGTCTTAGTAGATGGAGGTGTCGGTTTAAACATTTTCACCCTTTATTTGATCAAGAATCTAGGCTATTCAGTCACAAAATCAATGATATGCAACTGACTTGCATATCTTTGAGTGAAAACCACATTGTGGCACTCTCTGATGTTAAAATAGTAAAAATAAAGGACATATCTGAGGGTGAAAATCTCTTTGAGGTACCCAAGGATGAGGGATTCAATCTACCCCTTAGTGTGATGCATCCAAAAAAGTCAATAGTTTTAGCAAAAAAGGGCACTTCAATCAACATAGGAACAAAAGAAGCACCTAAGATCATTTTCTATGTTGAATCCTTGATAGATGAAGAATAAAAGAACCTAGCAGCATTCCTCAAAGAGTGTAGAGCTAACTTTACATGGTCATACATAGATATGCTAGGGCTTGATCTAGAATCCAAACTTGTAAAGAAAAAGTTAAGATGCACCCTCATATAGCACTCTTGGTCATACTTGAGTTATAAAAGATTCTTGATGTTGGATTCATTTGACTGATAGATTATCCTAAGTGAGTTTCAAACCTGGTACCAGTCTGCAAACACAATGGGGGCATCAAAATATGCATTGATTTTAGAGGCTTGAAAAAGGCATGCATGAAGGATAATTTCCCTCTTCCTAACATCAACATCATAGTGGAATTAATAGTTATGCATGAAATAATATCATGCAATGATGGTTTTTCAAGCTATAGTAAAATCATGATTGCCAAGGAGGATCAACACAAAACCCCATTCACTTGTCCATGGGGGACATACTGCTAGAACATGATTTCATTTGGGCTAAGGAATGTAGGAGCAAAGTATCAAAGAGTAATGAACCTCATATTTCATGGCATGATTCACAAAATATTTGAAGATTATGTGCATGATATTTTGAAAAGTTAAAGAAAAGGAATAAGCACATACAAGTCTTGGGGCCCATCTTTGATAGATTTGAATAGTATAAGGTACAACTAAACTTGAAAAAGTGTGTCTTTGGGGTTACATCATGAAAAATTCTTTGCTATATCATCTCACACATAGTGATAGAAATTGATCTAGTAAAGGTAAAATCCATCCTAGACATGGAATCACCACAAACATTGAAGAAAATGAGAGGATTACAAGAAATATTGTAGTCCATCAGAAGGTTCATAGTGCAACTATCAAATAAAATCCACCATTTTTCACATCTTCTCAATAAAGTGAATAACTTAAAAATGGGATGAGAAGTGTGACAAAGATTTCCAATAGATCAAGGACTATCTATCAACACCTCTAGTGCTTATTCCACCAATACCAAACAAACAATTAATCATGTATATCTCAACCACATTAGTAGCACAAGATTCTCTTCTAGCACAACATGATGAAACTGGAAAAGAAAGAGTTATCTACTACATTAGTAGGACTTTAGTGGGTTATGAAATGAACTATTCATCCATTGAGAAAGAATTATTAGCATTGTTTTTTTCTTCACAAAAATTCAGACACTACATGTCATATCAAATCAAGCTCATTACAAAGATTGGCCCATTGAAATACTTGTTATCCAAAGAAACTCTCACTGGGTGAATGGCCAAATGGGTAATGATCTTGACTAAATTTGACATAGAGTATGTGCAGTGTGTTGGTACTCCAAATCAACAGACCAAATGAATCCTATAGACTAGCCACTTTCTAATGATCAAACTAAATGGTGAATTTGGCCAATTAAAAGGAAATGGAATTAACACAAATTTCCCCTATACTTCAGGCTTTGTAAGACATAGGGGGTGACCCTTTAGCAACATCTAAATATCTAGACTCACAATTAATAGGAAATTTCTTAACAAATGACGCTCTCACATAATTTTGCTGAGAAACATAAAATGTCACTCAACATTGGCAAGACATTGAGTGAATTTTAGAAACTAGCATGGAGAACATAACAAACACATAACCTAGAACACATAAGTGAAATGATTTTTAATTTTAAGAAGTTGGGACCAAGCTGAAAACAACAGAAGCATAATAAGTGACCAGTGCCAAGGAATGGGCTATAGAGTCATGTAACCAACATTTCATCCTACAATGTTGAAAATGTTCTAAAGATCTTCTACAATTGTTATCAAATTATGACAACAAGACCACTGAAGCTTTATCTAGTAATCATTCTTTACAAATCCACCTAAAACACAACACTCATGTCACATTTTTTGGAGCAATTACACTATTCCCTGAATAATAGGCAATAATAAGTTCAACTTGTGATTCATTAAAGCAATTACATTATTCAATGAACAGAAGGAAAAAACATATGTAACTCAAATGCAACAATTGTACATGAAAAGACTCAAAAAAATTTTATTATTGAATCCAAAATAGAATTACATCTCAACAATGGAGACAACTATCAAATAAATAAACATGAAAGCATAATTAGAACACACACTTTAGATTTAATGACTCAATTACAATTCATCCTAGCCTTACAATCTGCCCAGAGTTTCTACCTGACTTGCAGAGATTTCATAAATTTTGAACCCACTACCAAATGAGAAGAGAATGAGAATAAAAGGAAATAGAAGAAGCTAGAAGATAAATTTGATCCTTAGATGTTATTTGGAAACTTCATCCACCATTGATCAACAACAAACTAAAGAGCATCTCTCCTCTCTTTTCTTGCAACCAATTTACCTCCAAAATTGTCATTGCACCAAATTTCCTAGCAACAAAAAATTTCTCCATGTGGAGAATCTCCTATTTACAAACAGCTGAAAGAAAATATCTCCCCATAAAAAACCAGTACAATTTACCCGGCTGTGTGAAAAAAAATTCATTCCCATGTGAAAGCTTCATAATTTTGCTCTGTATTTGTTGCACTTTATATTTTTCCTATGTTGCAAAATATTATCCCCTCATGCCATTTCACCTGAGTTTTTTACTTTTAATAAATTGCCTTCACATTTGAAATATTTCATTTTTATCTTTTAAAAGAAGGACCATTTGATATTTTATCATGTTGCTTTATTTTCTTTGAGGCCTACCATCACGTGGTCCTTTTCGGGCAACATTTTAATTTTTTAAAATGTTTTTCTTTTATAAAAGAAAATGGAAGCTTTTCTTAAAATTTTATTAGGCCCTTTTTATTTACCAAACACCTTCCTTTTAAATCATTAACCCATGCATGGAAACTCAACCCGGGCCCACCTGCCACATGGCAGAATTTTTTGAGTCCCACATCAATTAAATGGTGCACACTTTAGACCCATGAAATAGCGAGCAATGGCTGATATCCGACTTTCCTTTTTCACCAACCGTTGATCTTGGTTGTCTTCTGTTGTTGCCCTAATTTATCCATTTGCCATGTATTTTGAGCTCTGCATTCACACAACAATGGCAGCCATTCTTTATGCTCTGATCATGCATTTTCTTTGTTTCGAGACTATCATCTCCAATGCACCATTTGAATCCCTTTATCTGCATTTTCTTGGAGGTTTCTAAAGGCATTTCAATGATTCATTTCGATGTGTAAATGCTAGGTGCATGCCCTTTCAATAACAGTTGCTTGAAACTCGTTTGCTATTGATGCCAATATGTTGGCACCCTCCTCCATCAATGTATTTGGATGAAAGTTTCTAAAGTCTTTTCAACATATATTATCTTGTGTGTAGCCCGCAATGTTAGGGTTACATGACATTATATTTATTTGATTTTTTTGTGGCAACTAGAGTGGCTGCCTTGCCAATCCTTATGGTGTCCCAACAAAAAACTTTCACTTAGAATTTTTCTTTTGAAAGCTTTTAACAAATTCATCATGTGCATGTTGGGCACCATATGTTGCTTTTAGCATTCCATGTCATTATATTGGTTGAGGGCTATGAAAAAGGCACACTCATTGTCCATGCTTTGGTGCAAATGGATTTTTCTTGAAAGTTGCTAAAGCATTTTTAAATAAACCATTCCTCAATTCCTCCATTGTTTTGATGGCGTCCCCTTTCACTAGTTACATTTGCTTGAAATTTTCTAAAACCTTTCACAACTCATCCATTTTGTGCGTAGGCTGCAAATGTGGCAATTTCTGAAATCATATTTATTCCATTTGTAGTGAATCGATCTTCTCATCTTTATTTGATTTGGATACCCTCTTCTCCTAGCATGCCCTCTTCCCATGGTGCGGTGGTAGATATATCTTGCAGTGAGGAAATTTCTCCTTCTTCTTTCTGAGACTTTACAACATAGACCAAGCCACTCAGAAAATGTGCCATGTTCTTATAATCCTCCTCTCATGTGTGCAACATAAAGATCTTTGTTGTACTTCAAAAGGCCAGTGTACTCCTCTAATCCTTCCATTCACTGCATTTCTTTGAAAGTTTCTGGAGTTTTTTAATAATTTCCATTTTATGCATTGAATCTCTATTCCCTTCTATAGGTGTTACATCTCATTCATTTTTCCATATGCCCATGCCTTTGAAGGCTTTGAGGCCTTTTCAACAAATCCATTATGTGTATTTCTTGTAGATTCCAACATAAAACATACTGCACTCAGGCCCGCACCATGGCTTCCCCTGTCTTATGATGTTTTTTTCCTTTGTGGTTTTATGAATGAGCATACCCTCTTTTGCACTAAGAAATGCATTTTCTTGAAAGTTTCTTTTAGTAACTAGCTAGGTGCCTCATCTTCATTCAAGTCTATGGAAAAAATTTTCTTGCCATTAAATTTGAAATTCATTTGTAATGTTCATATATCAGGTTATCAAATATCAACAACACCATAGGAGTAATGAGCACTTTCACATTGAATAAATTTTGGAGCAACATAGTGTGGTGAACCTCAGACAATTCCTGCAGTCCTTTTCTTGAAAGCATTTAACTCCTTATCTCCTTTTAGATATATGCCATCTTTCCCTCTCATCAAGTTCTTCATAGGCTTGTAGATTTCCTCTACTTTCTCTTCCAAAATACATTATGTTTTCCATGTTCAATTAGGAAGTACTCATTTGAAATGCTATATGAGTTCTCTTTAAACATGATTTTAGTGGAGAGCCTGGAGTTTCCACAAACTCAAATGAAGCATGCATAGATAAATAAAATTCTCTTTTCAATTGAGGTTCTACAACCTTTCATGTCACATCAGTCCTACAATCATCATCCACTTTTGACATATTAGTGGCAAGCTAACCTGATACAATATTCTTGGAATTCAATCCTCATTCTCAATAGTTTTATACCGTGGATTTTTTTTCCATATCATCAGCACTAGTTGCCCTATAACAAGCACCTTAATGAATAGTACTTTGTTAAAAGAAACCTTACAATGCATACCATCTAGAGCTTCTTTATTTATTTTGAAAACACCCTCTTACTTTAATCATCCTTGAGCATACAACCTCAATTTCATTAGTAATAGAAATGTGGGAACATTGTTCCCCTCTTGATAATAGCAACACTGTATTAACTTTGCAAAAACTTCAAAAACACTAGCACACTCCATAATTATGCAAAGCATGTCCGGCCCCATGTGGGCCCGACTAAAAAAATTTGTTTTCAAACAACTTCTCTCCTCAAATTGACTTGATTCAACTTTTGAACACATCTGGAGTTGGAAAAATGAATTGGGTTTACATCATAATTTACCTTTCAAGCACTTTGGAGAATGGTGCAAACTATCCAAGTGGGCTCTAGAATCGCCTTTGAAACCTAGGAAAATGACCTCCTGGAGCAATAAAAAACTTGCAAGCTATTAAACATTGGGCCTAATAATTGAGTTTAACAAATGGCTCAAAGAAAGGATTCACGCGGTTAAAGATATTAAACCTCAAAGTTGCTCAATTGAACTTTTTGCAACAATCAACTATTTAGAACCAATTAAAAGTCAAGAAATCACCTCATTGGAAAAATACCAAATCAACTCCTGGCGAGCTGCCACCAGACACAGTAGATAATTTTGGCACAAAGAAAATGTGTGTAAAAGGGATTTTCCTGAATCATCTCCCATCAAAAGATATTGAAGGTAAAAGTTGACCTCTTAGAAAGATTGTCAGAAATGAATATGCAAAACTAAATAAATTGCATTTGGTTGACCTGGTAAAAAAATAAAATCAACTCATAAAGCTTTGAAACCTGACATGTGAGTTCATTTTGGTATGGAGAATTGGGAACAACATTCTTTTTGACTTGAAAGTCATCTGACTGCAAAATGCTAGCTCAAATAGGAGGCTACTTTGTAGAAAGGAAAGTTTGCAAACTGCAGAAAAGTGACAAAACCCTCCAGGTTCACTTTTCAAAACTCAGTCAAAACTCATCGCGGGAAGCTTAAAATTGACATGATTACTCACATAGGACACATGAGTTATATTTCAAAGGGATGTTGCTTGAAAATCAATAGGATCCAAAATATGACCCTCCAAAGTGGGTCACTTAGGCATATTCATCAAGTGCACTTCGAAAAGTGTAGAGGCAAAATTTTGAAATGGGCAATTCAAATTTGCAAAATTTGAGAGTGCCATAAAAGTGCAAGGAAATTAAAGGAAAATTAATCATAGACCAATTGGAAGAGACACCTATCTACGCATAAAATCCATTGATATTTGAATTCCCTAATGAATCAATTTTCCTCATCAATCTCACAAATCAGTGAAAAATGTACTTTGATGGATCATTTACCTAACATGGATCAAGGGTGGGGATTATTTCCATCACTCCTCAAGGTGACTACATACAAAAGTCATACAGCCTATTATTTCCACATACTAACAACACTGTTGAGTATGAAGCCCTAATCATAGGTCTAAGTAAAATAGTTCAATGGAAGATACAAGAAATGAAAGTCTATGGAGACTCACAGCTGGTTATCAACCAAGTCAATGAAAAATAACAAACTAAGGACAATAAGCTTATTCCTTACAAGAATATGGTAGAGAATCTCAAGGACCTTTTTTATAGACATAAATTTTGAGTAGATTCCTTACATGAATAACTAAGCAATAGATGCTATGGCAACAATCAGGTCACTATTAGACATGCCAAACAACATCTTCCAATGTGAAGGCTTGGTAGAAAAACTTCTTGTACCAAATTTTGAAATCCCAGAATCTAAATTTGTGTGTATCATTGTTGGTCTTGAATCCCCGTGGTATCATGACATATTCACCTACCTAAGCAAATGAACCCTCCCATCCAATATCACCTTGAACATTAAAAAGACCTTTGTTAAAAACCCATTCCAATTCATGATCCTAGGTGATACCTTATACCATTGTAGCATCAAGGTGGAATTACTACAATGTCTTAAACAAGAGGAAGCCTTGATTGCTTTAACAAAAGTACATGATGGCATATGCGGTTCCCATTCTAGAGTTATGAATTTAGCTAAGAAACTATTGACAACAAGGTACTACTAGCCAACCATGGAAAGATAAGCCCATTATTATGTGTAGAAGTGTGTCCAATGTCAATAGCATGGAGATCCAATTCATGCTCCAAATCAAGAGTTGCAACCAATGATCACACCTTGTAATTTCTTGCAATGGGGATTTGACCTCATAGGAAAGATTACCCCAACCTCATATAATGGCCACAAGTTCATCATAATGGCCATTGCGTAATTTAACAAGTGGTTTGAAGCTATTGCCATGACCTACATAACAGGGAAGAAAATTGGTAAGTTTATTCTGAACTAACTTATCTACCGTTATGGTGCTCCACAAACTCTTATCTCAGATAGTAGAACACCCTTCAAGAATCAAGAAGTGAAAGAACTATGTCAAAGATTCAACATCCATATTGATTTTCTACCATGTATTACCCACAAGAAAATGGTCAAGCTGAGGCTACAAACAAGACCATTCTTAAGAAAATGGTCAATGAAGCTGGCTATGATTGACATCTGCAATTGAATCCCACTCTTTCAGCCTATCAAAGTAGTATTTGTATGCCTATAGGTGCGAACCCTTTCTACTTGTTCTATGGATCAGAATCCATCCTACCTATTGAGGTTGAGCTTCCATCACTACGAGTGTCACTACAAAACCAAATCACTAATGAAGAATACATAGTATCTTGGCTAAATGAACTAGAATTCTTGGATGAGAATTTTCTTGATGCTCTTAATCACTTGCAATTATATCAAAACCGATTGAAACAGAGCTATAAAAAGAATATCAAATATCGGTCATTCCAAGTACAGGATCTTGTCTGAAAGAAGAATTAGGAGAATCTCCTAGATTAGGACAACAATGGAAATCTTGAACCTAACTGGTTGGGTCCCTTTGTCATCACAAAAAGCTATGGATCAAGAGCATATCAATTATCAACACGTGAACCCTTGAAAGTACAAACCAACAACTTGCATCTCAAAAAAATTTATGCCTAGGATTGAAGGGTGTAAATCTAAAAATACAAAAAAATAAAAATGATCAAAATCCAAAAAAATAAGAAAAATGATTTAAAAAGTAAACAAAAACAATATTCCTCTAGTGAGAACCACTTCAATGGCGCTTTTGGGAAAGTAGCTTAGTGAAAACCTGGAAAATGGGTGCCTTGCATAAATAAAACATCTCCATCTTCCTTTATCTCTTTATCCTATCATTCCATCCATCTCATTGCATCCTTCATCCTATTCTTTCCATAACCCATACACATCCATATAATAGCTTGATATTGTGAAGTATTGTATCCCCTAGTACTACTTAGCATATTCAAAAGGTCAGTTTGTCTTGCCTATATCAAGGTAGTGTATCATATCACACTGGGGTAAATTCATTATGTATTGGATTGAGTTCTTGTATAACTTAAAGTTATCAAAAAAATCAAAAGAATTTGTAAAGCTTCATCAAAATTAAAAAACATCAAAATCCTATATAGCTAAAATCCAAAAATATTTGAAAAATTATATAGGAAAAATCCAAAACATCCAAAACACATCAAAATCCCTAAAACGGTCAAACATAAAAAATCCAAAAATAATACCATGTCAAACTAAGTTGTCTCTAAGCTTGAAATTAGGCAAGGCCATCATTGATGCACCCCCGGGACACCCTAGGTCAGTCTTTAGAAGCCAGTCATAATTAACTAGCAATCCACTAATGTCTAATATCTCATCGTTAATAGGTCGAGTCAATCGAACTACATGGTCTCTATGTGTATAAAATAGATAAGGCTCATATTTGATCAGTCGATGAGGCCCCTAGGATAGGTCTTTTAGGTTAGGTTCTTGATCAGAACTTAGAAAATCCCAAAACATTCAACTATTAAAAACCTTAAACATTTGTAAAATCTCAAAAAACCCTAAACATCCAAATATCTGGAAAATAAATAAACATTATAAAACATTAAAAAGACCTAAAAAACATCAAATATCTTAGAGAAAACCCTAAAAAATCCTCAAATAACCAAAAACAGAAAACATCCTCATAAACAATTCAAAAAGACCAAAAACAACCTCAAAACATTTCTCAAAATACTAAAATACATTGAAATATTGAGAATATCCAAAATCATCCATCCCATTTCTCTTTCACCCAAAATAAACCTTCATCCATAGTAAATAAAACATCATCTTCAACCTTTGGTAAAAAAAAGTAGAATGCATGTATCACAAGTTGTAAAGTGGGAACCAAGTGTCAAAATCTAAAGTCTAGATCATAGTCAAACATGTCAATCAAACCTTATATAAACAACCTTTAAAATAACCTATCAATCCACCAACATGTAATAACCTGTCCTAGGATGCATCCTTCCTATAATGGGAATTATAATTGGCAATCACTACATATATTTATCCTAAACACACATTGCACCTTTGAAAAGAGATATAGATAACATTGACTATTTGTTTTTTATCGTGTCTTATGATTTATCTTGTTGACCCATTTCGAAGACCTCTCGATGATGTCTCAATGATTTAGAGAGAAAGGAATGGTGCATCAATCATTATCTTTCATTTTTTGTGTTTGTGGTTTTTCTTGTAAAATAATCTTGGCACATCCCTGATTATTTATGTGTAGGGAGGTCGTTTTGAGTAGATTGTTCACTATTGTGTATGCTTTGGTATGAAATATTCTAAACTTCAAAACTATATTCCAAAAAGGTTTCCACATGTCAATGTGTGAACAAGAACTATCCTATGTATTTGCAGAGTCAAATTCCATTACACTAGATAAAATGCCATCCTAGTTATCATAACCTTGATGCATTATGTCTATATGTTATATCAAAAATAAGGAACAATGAAAAATCCCAATCCCAAAATATGAGTAGGTCATCATCATCATGCATCTCTCATCACCATATTTAATAAAGTATTAGTGGATCAAAGACTTGTTGGAATTTTCTAAATTAATCATCAAAATCAATGGTCAATCATCTTATTTCTTCTATCTTTTGTCAGTGCTAAATTGGTATCATGACAATCAACAAAAATATCATCAATGCATCCATCCTACATGCACAAATCATTAGTATGCATACATCTTCCATAATCACAACATATCATAATATGAAGAACACACTTCACTGCACCATCATTATCATTTAGGTTGTGCTGAATAAAATAGATTTTTTCTTCTAAGCATCTTAAATCATTGGATAGATATCATAAGCATGAATCACATTATCATATCATAAGCATGAACATCTACATTATCCATCCACAGATCTTATGCATACATCATCACATCATAAAATTTTATAGAAAAATACACAAAAATAAATGCATCGATATCATTTGCTTACACATCACATAAGCATATCATATCATCCATCCCATGGAATATCATAAAATGATACTGAAAAAGAATATACCATGTTGGTATATGGAGCCTAATCAGACTCAGAGGTTAAATTTTCCCCACTTTTGTTGGCGCAGTTTTCCCCTAATTATTTATTGGGGTCAAGGGGCAGCACCCCTTGCGAGGTCTAGGGGTAGTGCCCTTGGTGCACTCTTTGTTGTGATATAGGGTAGGGTCGAGGGGTAGTGCCCCCGAAACCTCTCATGATTTTTTATTATTTTATAAAGGCATCCAGTGTTATTTTTTCTATTGGCCAACATTAAAAACCCTAATTTTGTAACCAACATAAGTCTTGATAAAAGGCTAAGGGTTTTGGTTTTGTTGACAATTTTTTGTATTGTAGCATTTGCAGTGGTGTTGAGTTGCAAGGATTACTAGTTGTAATTGGTTTGATGTACTAGATAATAATATTGGACTCTCTATTGGTGGACATAGCCCAAGTTTGGGTGAACCACATTAAATGTTGTCTCTTGCTATTATTAGTTATGTGTTTTTCATTCCTCTTTTTAATCTTCATTTGCATGTAATCAATATTTTCTGCATACAATTCCTAATATACCATTACATCCATTCCATGTCATTACATTCCATATCATTGCATCATAAATGTATCATAACATATTAAATAAAGGGAAGTGCATCCATCCATTACATTGCATCCATACATGATCATAATATATATATAAGCATATCACATCATATCAACATCAAATGCATCCATACATTCATAAAGCATGAAATAAAAGAACACATCACATCATATCAAATTTATATCATATATATCAAAAAATGGTGACTATCATAATAAAATATTTGAGACAATGTATGCATATCATTTAAAAGTATAATATCCATGAGGCTATCAAAGAAGAGCCCATGAATGTATCTTTGTATAAAGAATTAGACAATAATCAAAAAGTGTTTGTTAAAGCAAGCTAACCCTAATGGCTACTCCCCTCACTAGACTATCTCTCTGGCTAATCCTTAGCCTTAGGATGTGCCCCACTCCTCTATGAGTAATATGGCTTACTAATCATTGCAGGGACATCTTGATGGTAATGCATGCAATAATAGGCCACCTCAGTCACAGCCTCCCTATACAATTAGTTAGCTATTATCCATCCCTAACATACAACTATCATTGACTCTAACTACTGGCACCACTTGACCTCCTATGCTAATTGCATATCAACAGTTTTCCTAAGTTGATGCTCCTAGTCCCTCTCTATTGTCAATGCCTGTACTTACTGCCTAGCTTGGTCTCTCTCAACAATGATGGCTAAAATCTATTTTCGATCCTAATCTCTCTCACCCATAACCACCTACAACTACTATTGCAACTATTGTATTTGTAGATCATGGGGATCTAGTCTCGGTGGTGGCTATTGTAGAGGCTACTATTTGGAGGTGGTTTGTGCAATGGCGGTGCACCCTAGACCTATCCATCATGATGTTGGACATCTTGGCCATCATATCATCTACCCCTTCCATCTAGACCTATGCCCTATCCTCTGCCATGTCTATCATCTGGCTGGCATCTTCCTCTGCCTACACCCCTCCCTCTCAGCCTCTGTCATGGAGGTATACCTTCTAGATTTTTAAATTGTGGAGGGGGTACAAACCATGCATCATAAGCAAGAATTGTTTACCCATCTTCTTGTCCCTAATCATAGAACCAAGGCCTAGTAACCACCTATTGGTATCCATCTACAACATCATGGGTTGGGATCGTGTGTCCCTATGTAGTCTCTTGATCTGACCTAGAAAAAATGGTGATGTATGCATCATTAGGCCTATACTACCTCTCACCAAACTATCTCACAATCCTATTAGGAAAGTACCTCTCAATAACTGTGTGCTCTCGACCTTGCATATATCGGGTCTATTGAGTAAACAAAAATTGTTGCACATCATCATACAAAGCTGTCATCTAGAGCCATGGTCTTCATCTTAATACTCTCATATCATTGATCACTTGATGCTAGTTGGGAATGCTAAGCTGCCCTATGTGTTGCAATGTGATGGTACCCCTATATCTATAGACAATTGGATCATCTAGCTCCACATCTACCATGTGAACAATAGGTTAGAGAACTGTAATATGCTTCTAGGCCTAAATGTGAAGAAGGGTAACCCCTATACCAATTGCTCTCCCATCATAATAAACAAAATCATGCATATCATGGTAAAGGGAGGCCAAAATCACTAGTCTCATGAATAATGTGACCTCTAGAAGAACATCCTATGCCAAGACAGACCCCATCTCAAGTTGAATCCTTTGCTCCATCGATTTGGAGAAACCAAATCGGTGATAACTACCACAATGATCAATCTAAAGGTTGACAATTGACCTATATACATCTCAAGATCTATCTGGGAGCTGACCATGACAATATAATCCTACTCAAGAACCTCTTGGAAGGCATCATAGTTGGTATCAATATCATGGATCACATGCTCACCATGTATTGACAATCACAACATACACCATACATCCTCCAGTATCACTATCGCCTCACTGGTAGGTAAGTGGAAAGATGAGGTCTTGCTATGCCATCGCTCGCATAATACTATCATCATTGTCAAATGTGTCTACGCAACATGCATGTAAGCAATGCACCACAAACTAATCTTCCACATACGCTCCTATCATAAATTAGAAAAATCACCAAGTCATGATAAAATTGTCAACTGATGCTCACAGGACATCAAAGGTTGGATATCCTCCTACACCCACAAAGTGCATGACATCAAAATTTGCAAAAATTTGGCTAAGCTTGGAGTTTTTATCCCCCAAAATAACAATTAGTGTTGATATTTACAATAGCATCACTATAACTCAAATTCCAAACAATGACACTTGAAGAATTTAAATTCCGAATCACGATTTGTGCCACTAAACACATATGTGTTATTTGAGCTTGGAAAACCCTAATCCTAATTTCTAAATCATGAGGTGAGTCACTATTTACATATGTGTCACTAAACAGATATGGTCACTATAAATCAAAATAGCATTGTTGACTCTAGAAATAGAGTCATTGTATAGTGACACCACCAAAATTCAAATTTCAAAGTGCAATAAATGTGCCTAAAAGTCAAATTTCAAATTAAGTTTCAAATCACATACTGGTGGTCCTATGCCTAGAGGCCTCTGGTACTCGCAAACCCGATCAGAAATGTGTCATGGGAGCAATTGTTGTGCCATTTCATTGGAGGGTCAAAGCTCAAATTGCAAGAAATCGTGAAGGTGTGAATGCACAAATGAATTGAAAGTGACCCTTCCTCACCTATTTATGCTTGAAAATTAGGTTTTTTTCCCTAATTTAACTATTAAGATAGGGTTTTTCACAATTTTCATGAATCTTGCCAAACTAAAGCTAATTTTTCATCGTTTTTTGCATTTTTGGTATGATTTGTACATCCTGGATCCTTTTAAGAACCCTTGGGCAACATTTTACCTTTGTCGAGAAATCAACTTAAAATTCAAAATTTCCACTTGATTTCTTGAGGGGTTAGGGAACCAACTTATTCCTTCCACTGAGGTAGTAGTGGGGCATCCAAAAATTAATTTTTATTTATTTATTTATATTTAAACAACGGGTTTTTATCCAAAGGGTGTCAGTCTTTGAACCAACATAATAGGTACCTCACTTCAAAGAGGGGCAATATGTAGACACTAAAAAATTTCTTGATTGTTATTATGCACTAGAATCAGATATACTAACATCATTTCCTCCTAAAACCCATCTTGTTTTTGCTTAATTAATTAAATTTTCCTAGCTATTTAATTAATTGTATCATTTTCATCTATTAATCTAATTAATCTAATTAGATGAATTCATCCTCTTTTCATACTAGCATTTCGTCTTGCTAAATTAAATACATCAACTTATTTAATTTAAATCCCCATGTTCTCTTATTTAATTAAATAACTCCAAGTTATTTAATTATCATATCATATCTCCCATTTTCATTAAATCATTTTATTTAATGGATATAATCTAATTCCCCTAATTGTGTAATTAATTAATTTTTTAATTATCAATTACTAATTAAATCTAACCCCCCCCCCCACTTCAAGGGAATATTCTAAGAGAATATTCCTCCTTTGCACATTCCTTTAAAAGGAATGTTCCAATAGAATATTCCTTCCCCTTTTTAACAATGTTTTTTTTTTAATTTGCTAAATTATCTCTTTTCCCTCACCCATGAGAGTATTCCAAAGAATATTCTCTTTCTTCACTCATTTGAAAAAGGAGAATATTCCTTTTCTAACAAACTTACTTGACTTCTTGAGCAAGTTAACTTGTGACCTCTTGTGTAACTTAACTTGTGGCCTCTTGTGTAAGTTAAAGTATGTTTGTTTGAACAAAGGATAACCCTTGATTAAATATAATCATTGATTATCATCTATTGATGAGAATCTATGATCCATACCTCTAACTTCTTCTATCCTTGATCGTTGATTAACCTTTTTGATCTCAACCATTCATTTCTTGTTTTCTCTCTTATAAATAGGTCACTATTTGGAGAGAAATGGATTTATATTTTTTGGAGAAAACTCATGTTGTTGAAATCACTCACGCTCACACTCACTTTTATCATTTGATTAATATCATTTTATCTTAAATACTTGAATTAATTATCTTAGCTTCCATTAATGGTTTCCATGGTAACATAGATGCATATATTTAGCTTGTTTATTAATTAGGGTTTGAATCTTTTAGCTTAGAATCCCTTTAGATTAGATTTACATTCACACATCTTAATCATCTTAGCATAAAATCATGTTAATATTTCTTGCATCAATTCAATTTTATCTCATGTTTCAATATACATTTCACCATGGTTTCATCAAATTTCTTCAATAAAATAGATTAAAACAAGCTTATTATCCCTGGGATTGGGAACAAGTTGTTCCACATCAATGTAACACCACTTCCCCAATAGGATAAGTTTCAATGGATTAGAGTAGGAATTATAAAATATTTCATAGTTTAGCTTATTAGTTTCGATAAATGCTTAGTTTTAGTTTAAATTGAATGATATCTATTGGATTGAAATTAGTGGCATGAATATATTTTGATTCTTCATTGATCAAGTTTAGTTAACCCATACTAACTTGTCGGTCACAATAACCATCTAATATACAACTAATGTAGGTTATGTAACTGTATCCCAAGTACTCTAATAATCATAGGTGCAAACAACATCACAAGAGTGGCAATGACAAGGTGCGAATCTGGGCCTAGAAGCCTTGTCCACATCTGATTTGATGTTAGGATCTAGGACTATTGCACGTGAATAATAACTTTCACAATGATTAAATTGAAGGTCTTGAAAATGTAATTACGTAATTTAAAATGCTTAAATAATCAAAGCAATAACAAATTGATGAACATAATATAAGAGAGATAGAAGAGAGAAGACAAAACACAAGTTGATAATGGAGTGTTCCAATATGGCTACGTCTTTGGGTCCCTCTCCAAAGAGTGACTAATCCTTGATTATGCTCCAAATTGATTACAAGGCATCAATAGAATACAATGTTGAGTCTTCAAGAGTTTCAAAGTCTTCCTCTTTCAAGTGAAGTAGAGTAACACTCCTTCGATGCACAAATTCAGACACTCAGACTCTCCATACAAAATTCTCTTCACAATTCAAAATTCTCTCATAAAAATCACCACTTGGTTATTCCAAGTCCTAAATTGTCCCCTTTTTATACATAACTTTCCCATATGGGGTTAAACCACCATATTTAATAAAATAACCCCCTTACAAAAAATTTCCCTTATTTTTACAAATAAAAAAAATCTCAACCATTACCCCCTTAAAAAAACAAATTCTTCCATTCAGGTTCCATATTGTTTATTTATTTTTGTCTTTTCTTGTAGGAAATCCATTTAGAGGTTGATTAGTTTTAATATTAGTTTTAAAAACTATAATAAAACCAAATTGTCTCCCATATACTGATAATTTCGGGCTATAAAAATCATAAGGATTAATTTTGTTTTAAGTTTGGACGTTAACTTTGATTTTAATTTTAAAATATCTTTTATGAAAATATTTTTGATATTTTAAGCTTCTTAAAAATCTCATTTAAATCCCTTAAAATATTTTAAAATCCTATAAAAATCTTTTAAGATCCTTAAAAATATTTAAGAATCTTTATAAATACCCTTAAAAATCTCATAGTGTGGGCTTTCAGAACTTAAAAGGTTTAATAATTTAAATATAAGGGAATTCAGCTTTTAAATTCTATTTTAAATAGTCATGTCATCATTTTTTCCATGTCATTATTCTTGCAATGTCATCATTCCTACCACATCATCATGGTCAACCCTCAACTTTGACTGACCATAACTTTCACATATTGACTTGGATTTAATCTATTCAAAATGTGTCGAAAAGCTCTTGATGAGATCTTTGACATGGTGAGGAAATATGGAGCATGTGGAACACTTCAATTTTTGACGACAAGTATCCACTTGGATCATTCCTCCCCACTGGAGAGCTTTTGGACCTCCAAAAGTTAGTTTTATTCATAATTTAAGTGAGGGCATGACCTCCCCACTTTTCCTATATCACATGTCCATTTGTACACCTAGATCAACACCCCAATCAAGACTACAATAACACTATTGAACATATACATCATTCTATCACTTCCATAAGCATGTACATCAACTTTTACAACCATTAACCAATAAAAATTGACTAATATCAAGCTAAATAACAATCTAGATATGAAAGATAATGAATCAACAACACGTCTATCTTTCACAAAAGTAACATTTTCACCCAAGGAAATCTCCAAATTCCCATCCATAGGTTGTGGACTTGGATCACCAATGCTTTCATTTATTGTTTCCTCATGTTGTACTATTGGTGTATCCTGCAACATTTGATTATCCTTAATTACCTCAAGTTCATGTCTAGAACCACCTAAATTAAAATACATAAGAGACAAATCTTGCATTAATCACCCTTTTTAACTGCCCTATTTTTGCAAAATATTTACCAATCTTGATCCTGTGAGAATGTACAATATATTGGATGCCATTTTAAAATAGATGATAACGATTAAATTCCCTATATAAAATAGCCTTCTAATCATATAAATAAGGGCTACCCAACAATATCCCACAAATATCTAGTGGAACCACATCAAACTGTACTTGATCAATGAACTTACTTGTGATTGTGAATCTCAAAATGCATTGCCTTGTTACTTGCAATTCATTATTTTCACAAACCCAACCTAGTGGATAAGGTTTCTTATGTTTTGTAGTTTTCAATCCCAAGTTCCTTACAACATCTTCATAAATTAAGTTAACTTGAGATCCGCTATCTATGAGTGCATCAATTTTAGTATACTTAGCAACAACCCTTATGTGAAAAATCTCATTTCTTTTCTTATCTTCAGGGACATCATTAACTTGAGAAGTAGAAGCACAACTAGCAATAGAAACTTTAGGAGCCTTACCTTTCAATCTCATTGTTGTTATCTTAGTTTCATCTTCAGACTCTCAATGAAGATCCATAACAAAATTTGTGGACTCCTTACCTTTCTGTTTACCAGCACATTTCAGCTTCAATTCAGGATGCAACTGCTAGTAGTGATCTTCATCATGACCTTTCCTGTCATAATGAGAGCATGAGAGATTATCATCCTTCTTCTTAATGGTAGTTATCTTCTTCCCCTATCCTATATCTTAAGATTTACCTTCAGACTTAGATGGCTTCTTGTCAAAATTATCAATGAAAGTACCCTTACCTCTTGACTATAAGTGTGTAGCTTGTAAATAAACTTCATCCAACTTACTAGGATTTGAAACAAAAAATGGAATTTCTTAGATAAGAGTGAAGACCACCTATGTACTTAAGTAAGGTATCCTAGGTGTACAATGGAGCATTCAATGCAATAGCCCTTTTCCCGAATTCATGGGTGTACTCTTGGACAGTTTGACCTTTCCCTTGCCTAAACATTTTCCAATCCATCATTAACTATTGCATATGGCCTAGGTGATAAAATTTATTCTTAAGAGCATTAACAAATTCTGACCAAGTTAAATTGACTCTACCATGTTGTGAAATTTCTGCCTGAGTTTTACTCTCCCACTAGGTGAGAGTTGTTTCTCCCAACTGAAGAGTAGCTAACTAGATCCTAGAATAACCATTTAAGAGACCTTGAACTCTACAATACACTTCTACTTGTTGAACCCAATCATCTAATTTCTTAGCATTTAATTCCCCACAATATTTAGGTGGATAAAATTTTACATCCAATTTAATTTTAGGCTTATGTGCAACCTTGAAAGGATTAGCAGAAGAAGTAGAATCTAACGAAGAAGAAGGGGAAGATGGAGAAGAATGATAAGATGGAGAAGAAGGAATTTTTGGAGGCTCATCACCACCTCCTAGTCTTTTCCCTTTGTCCTTCTGCTCCACATTATTTTCTCGCTTCGATGAATCTCCTTTTTTGTGCTTCTTTCATTCTAGCTTTTCCTACCTTTCCTAAAAAAGAACTTCTATCATTGCCTTCATTTTGAGAAAATATATTTGAAAACTCTTCTAATCAAGCTCTAAAATTTTTCTAGCTTCCAATCCTTCCATCTTTGGAAAAGTTCTTCATTTACCTATCTCAAGATTGTATTCTACAAGCATGTGTTCATCTCGTTGGCTCTTGGATCAGGTTATCATTCACCTCTACAAACACTAATCACAACAAAGCTATGATACCACTTGATCTGATGTTAGGATATAGGATTGTTCCACATGAATAATAACTTTCACAATGATTAAATTCAAGGTCTTGAAAATGTAATTACGTAATTTAAAATGCTTAAATATAATCAAAGCAATAAAAAAGTGATGAACAAAATATAAGAGATATAGAAGAGAGAAGACAAAACACAAGTTGATAACAAAGTTCACAAATATGGCTACATCTCTGGGTCCCTCTCTAAAGAGTGACTGATCCTTGATTATGCTCCAAATTGATTACAAGGCATCAATATAATACAATGTCGAGTCTTCAAGAGTTTCAAAGTCTTCCTCTTTCAAGTGCAGTAGAGTAACACTCCTTCGATGCACAAATTCAGACACTCATACTCTCCATACAAAATTCTCTCATAAAAATCACCACTTGGTTATTCCAAGTCCTAAATTTCCCCCTTTCTATACATAACCTCCCATATGGGGTTAAACCACCATATTTAATAAAATAACCCCCTTACATCAAATTTCCCTTATTTTTACAAATAAAACAATAATCTCAACCATTATCCCCTTAAAAAACAAATTCTTCCATTCGGGTTCCATATTGTTTATTTATTTTTGTCTTTTCTCATAGGAAAGCCATGTAGAGGTTGATTAGTTTTAATATTAGTTTTAACAACTATAATAAAACCAAATTGTCTCCCATATAATCATAATTTTGAGCTATAAAAATCATAAGGATTTTTTTTTTTAAGTTTGGAGGTTAACTTTAATTTTAGTTTTAAAATATATTTTATGAAAATCTTTTTGATATTTTAAGCCCCTTAAAAATATCATTTAAATCCCTTAAAATCTTTTAAAATATTCTAAAAAATTTTAAGATCCTTAATTTTTTTAAGAATCTTTATAAACCCCCTTAAGGATCAACATTAGGCTCTATTAGAGGCCTCACACACTATACAATGCTCCAAGTGAGTGAGATAATCAACTCTAGCATGTCCACCTCAACACTATCCTTCATAATGGAAGGGATAGCGACATGCTCTGCCATGGGTTTGACCAAGGGCCTCAATGTTAACTATGGATTATTTCGTGCACCTGGTCTATCGTGTTTGGAGCCCCACCTCTACGCTAAAATTGTGAAATATTAAAATAATTTGGTACCTTATTGAGGAAAAACTCACAATAGAGTTTCCTCAAAAAATAATATGGTACTTCATGGTTACTATATGGAGGTTGGTCAAAAAACCATCCACCACTGCTCCCAAAAAATATTTTTTATCAATTCATATTGGGACCAAAGGATGGGGAACCTCCTGCATGCATGTGATAAAGGTGTGTTGGTTCTAAGGTCTATAAATAGGGCACACAAGTTGGCTTCACTAATTTTTTATTTTTTCACATTTGGATATGAAAGACCACTAGCATAAAATTGTTTTAATTCATCCCTCTTATTCAAGAAAAAATGACTTTCTCACTCATTTCACCTACATGTGATACAATCGACTTCAATGATTTGGAAATCGCTCTTCTATAAGAGTGGATTTTAGTATCCTTAGTTAATCATCCAATCAATTGTTCAATCTCTCTTTTGTTTTCAATTTTATTTAAGATATTTTATTGGCTTCCTTGTGGATGGATGCCTATGAACATATGGAGGGGTTTGAGTTTTTTCTTGTTTGGAAGGCTCTTTGTGAGGAAGTGATTATTAACTATCAATGTTTTGAGGTGGAGATTGATTCCCTAGAAATTAAAATAAACTTTTATTAAAAAACCTATTTAAATCTACATTCTAATTCAAATTTAAAATTAAAACAATATAAATTCATACCTCTTCCATCTCTTTGACCTCTTTGACATCTTGGAGGAATCCTCGTGAAGAATTACAAGAAAAATTTGATCTCCTTTTGGTGAGCACAACTTGGAAGGGTAGAAAATGGGAGAACAAGACGTGGGTTGCAGAAAAAATAAGTTGAAAATGGGTTACTTTTTTAAAATTAATTTTACATTTGGTGAGTGCCAAATTTGGTGCTCGCCAAATCTCTAACTTGTTTTGCATGCATGAAATTTCCTATTTTAGGTTTTTTCAACAAAGTGGCACTTTTTTTGTGTCACAGATTGGTGCATTGACCCTTGATTGGAATTATTTACAAGTACAAGACTTAGGGGTGGTAATGATCGAGCCTCTCAAGGTGCTCAAAACATGAATCTAAACTTGCATAATAGTGAGGTTTTGTAATGTAAGGTCCAATGGGATCAATATGTAGAAGATTATGCCACATGGGGAGACTATGCTAAAATGAAGTAAAAGTTTCCACAAGTCTTGCTATATTTTGAAAACTCTTGAAAGCAATGATGTTTTGTGATGTGCTTTATGTTATGATCATATGTGATACTTAAAAATCATTGGGGATGATGATTCACATGGGCTATAAATTTTTTAATATTTTTCCCACCTTTCTATTCTCATGCAATGACTCATCAAGTTGATCTTGCAAGTTTGGAACAGATAACATTCCTCAACATTTAAATAGTTAAGTAAGGGACAAAAAGACTCTTTTACTGAGTCAAATGAACATTGAACTTGTTAAAGTTTCCTAAATTGAATTCCTTTTCATATTTCTTTCAATTTTACTCTTGAAGGAGTCTCAAGGTTAAGATATTGATTTATTAGACTTATGAGCAGTAATATAGACTTCTTTTGCATTCTATTCTCTTCTATGTTGGCACCACATTTCATATATTGGTGCCCATTAGAATAGCATGGTTTGACTACTTCTTCATTTGTTTAAAACTACATTTACTTACTAATGTAATGTATACACAACACTTCCTATTCCACACAGGTATTGACTTGGTCTTTCTTTGTCTCAAGCATATTTTTTACACACAACAATGTATTAACTACACTTTCCTACTTATTCACAATTTATTGTTATGTTATGGTTTCACGCATTTCCCATTCTTCTTTAATTTGTATCATATATACATCTCTTTATGTTTTATTGACTATATGCAACCTTATTCACTTTCTTTGTAATCAAAGCAATGCATTATATTATGTGCTATATATTGGGCAGTATTAATCTTTGCACATTATTTGCATTTGACTTATTCTCCTATGCAATAAATAGGTGCAACATATATATTTTCCATTATACCACATATGGTGGGTATGTGTAGGATCATCATTGGAAAAACAAGCCCTTAAGTGGCAAAAAATTCAGAAAAATCAAAGTTAGGCAACTTGACATAAAAATTTGAATAAGTTATCTATATTACTTGAAAAATATGTAAGAATAGAATTTTTAGAAAATTGAATGTAGTTTGTAAACTACTAGGTTTATTTAAAAATATATATATCTATTTGGTGAAAATTTTAGATTTCAATGCAGTAGTACGTAAATTTTAGGGAAAAAATAAGAAGTAGGTGTCTATCTGACCACCCTAACTACAATAAAATGATAATATTTTTTTATGAGATTTTAAATATAAGTAGAGGACTCATGTCCAGATGTGATGCATATGTTTTTGTAATTTTTTTCCAAGTAAATAATTAATTATGAATTTTTTATTACAACTTTTAAAAAATATAAAAAATCATATGTCTAACCACCTTAACTTGGTCAAAAGTTCATGAAATTTATTTTTTCTTTTTTTAATTCTATAGTATGCGAAGCATAAAATGTGACACATGTTTCAGATTCAAAAAATGGGATACTGTTTGAAAGCTATAGATGTTTTTCAATCAACCTATTGATTAGGAATTTAGTCATAATTCAAATAGAAAATGAATAATAATTATTTATTAAATTCAAAGTAAAACATAAATTATATTGGTGGAAAGATGAGAATCTCCTTTAAAAACCCTTTTTGTTTCATCAATTTTGGGTAAAAAAAAATCATCAACCACATACCCATAATATCACCGCTTTTTGGCCCATCATGATCCTGCACATACCCTGGTAGTGCATCATATATGCAAATAAGTGCAT
>VDFB02281492.1:443351263-443376341 GCA_007258455.2 Sequoia sempervirens
TGGACCAATTTTTGGGCTTTATTAGAGTTGATGAGCATTATAAATATTAATTCCCTAATTTTATTTTGATTTCCCAAAAATGACTAGATAAAGGGTAATTTAAGAGCACAATTAGGTCTAGGTAGTGTTGGCTCCTTTAAAATATCAACCAAATCTTTAAGGCAACCTATGGATTTTCCAATTCCAATAGTAGACAACCTTAAAGAGGGTGGGTCAATGAATGAGAGAAAGTAATTTCACTTTCCTATTGCACTTCAAGGTCTGCAAAACCTAGAAGGTGATCCCACAATGTATTTATAACACTCCTTCACAATACTTCCACATACATTGCATATTAAGTAGATATATTCTCATTTATTGCTGAATAGATGAAATCCTTCAAGAAATTGGCATTTCCTTGAGAGAATTTAAACATCTACAACTGAGAATATCAAATAGTACCAAACTATAGCAAAGGTAGGTCAATTGGAATTGTATTTATAAAAGATTGTTCTCAAATCAAATACTAGAAGCATAGGAAATACATTCAACACTTTAAGATCAGTGCTATATCTCAGGGCTCAGAGTCAAAACAAAGCAAACTGAACTACAAGACAATTTTAATTCTAAGCGACCATGATCTTCATAAATTGCATTACAACTAAGACATCATTACCCAGATTCTATCACTTCTTATAAATCCACTAAGCGCCTATATGAATGCACACTTTAATGAAAGCATTTAACTAATTCCTTGAACCAAAGCTATAACTAAAGCATATTTCATTGTAAACAACAATGGAAATTAATGAAAATAACCTTTGATCAACTCTCATTAATCATTCATATGGGATATTACAGTTGGAGAGACAATAGACTCAAAATATTTGCATATTTGATTCAGACATGCCTAGAAGCCACATAATTGACAAAATTTACTAATTTGACTCAAAGCCTAAGCTATAGACTCATAATCCATATTCTTCGTGTTCTCATTCTGCAATTCCAAATCCATAATTTGACAAAAGACCCCTGCCAAATAGCCCTGAATTCCTTTTTATATCAAGGAGAAAAAAAGCTTCAGGCTATTGGAAAATTACATTTCATTTCAAGATAAATTTCAATTTCATTCACACTCATTTGCAACAGAAAATTTTCCCGCAACTTTAAAAAATATTCACCTTCACTTTACCTGGGCTGCAATTGCTCAATTTCACCAGTAAAACATTTTTATCCCTACTCCACATTTCACCTATAAAATCCTTTTACTTCTTCCCCTTATTTGTTGCATTGCAAATTTAGAAAAATAAAATATTCCTTCATTATTACCTCCTTTCATTCTCATTTAAAAGCTACCGTTCTTTTAAAATTTTCACCAAGCCATTAGCGTGTGCTTTCACTCTTTCATATTTAAAATATGTTTTCAAAATGAAAGCTTTTTAAAACTGTCATTCATGCAATTAAAATATTACCCATATCCATTATATTTTCACCTTTTTTTTTTAAGATTTACTTTTAAAACCCATTGAGTCTTCATGAATATTCTGGTGCTATTCCCTTTGCATCTCACATCTAAAAAAAAATTGCATTTTAAATGCAATGTAGGCCTTTTAAAATATTTTATCTATGCATTATACTTTACCCCATGTATTTAATTTTTTTTGGGCCCACCAAACCCTTTCCCTCTAGTTCATTGCTCATTTCCTATGTATTGCACATTCAGAGGGAAAAAATGAAACCAACTTGCAATGAGCGATGAAGGTTATCGCTCATTTCTGGTTGATTTGCTACATCTATCCATTCTTTCTACCATTGGTCTTCTTCATTTTCCCTCTCATGAAAATCATTGACTTAGACTTTTACTTTGTAGAATTTTTTTTTAAAAATTCATCGGGTACAATTCCCTGTGCTTGTTGAATCACAAGCCCACAAAACTCTTTTCCTTTAGCCATCTTCTACCTGACATCACCCATTATGTGTTGGAGTGGGAAAATGGAAACAAAACCAGCGATGTTGCAAGGCCCAATGATGGAAAACATACACCATCGCTCATCACCAAATATTGATTAGAATGGAGGGGCCTTCACACAACGGGCAATAGAGACTTTCCGTATAGAGAAAAATTTTCTAAAACCAAGGAAATCATTAAATAAACCTTTCATATCAAAATTTATCATTGGAAAGCATTGCCTCACTGATTTCCTCCATTTTTAACCAAAAATGGTGATGGGCGATGAGTTTTATCGTACATAGTGAAATCCACCTTTGGACCAATTAGATCTAAGGACTAAACTTGATCTGGTCCAAAAACATTTGAAATGCATTTTATATTTTCCCTTTTATGTTTTCACAATATTTAAAATATGCAAAATATTTAAAATATTAACATTTGAAACTTTAGAAAAATTGTGACTTCTAATTATGCCTATGGGCCATTAGTAGGAAATTCACTGGGTCCAAACTAGGACACTTGGAGTGGTGAATTTTTGTGTCTAACCATAATCAATTTAGAAAAAACCCATTTCCTCCAATTGTTCCCAGTCATTAGAATTTAGGTAACTCCTTTGTAAACTATCCCATAGATGTGTTTAGCGCACCCAAAATACATTAAAACAATGCATCAAATGACCTTCGTTCTTAATGAAAATGGAGCTGTAGAGGTTTCAGACCAAAAAAAGAAATGAGTTGTCATTAGAATTGCAAAATGACACTTTCTAGAGCACCATTTTTAGCCATGTCGTGATTAGAAAGTAATTAAATAACCCATCAAAACTTATCCTAGACGTGCGAGATTGAACAGATGTGTAGGAATTTGACCCAAAAATGGAGTTCAAAATACAGTTTGACAAAACGGATCTCGAGATGAAATATATTAATCGACAAAGTTGCTCACTCAGGCATTTTCTGCAATTTCACATATCAGGAACCAATCAAGGCTCTCAAAGTCACCACTTTGAAAAAATATCAAAGCAACTTCTAGGGGGTTTCCACTGGAAACATAAGCTCCTTTAGGTACCCAGAGTATGCACACAAGAGACATTTCCTTCAATCATCAATCTTCACGAGATATTAGGGGTCAAAGTTGACCACCTTGAAACACTCTAAAAATGCAGATGTAAAAACAGAGCAAATTGCATTTACTTTTGGCCTAGAAAAAATATCAAATCTAATCATGAGGCTCTGAAATCAAACAGGGGAGCACATGAATGTAGGGAGAATGGAGAGAAACACTTATTTTTTCTTGAAATTCAATAGGCTCTGAATTATGACCCTCCAAATTAGGTCACTTTGGCAGATTTTTCAAGTACACCTCTAAGAGTGTAGAGGCAAACATTTTGGAATGAGCACTCCAAATTTGCAAAATTTGAAAGTTTTATTAATGGCTCCAATTGGGGATGTATGCCCCTATGGGAATATCAAGAATCCATATCTCTAGAGAGTAGACCAAATGTTGAGTCCATTGGGTGCTTTGAAACTACTCCTTTATTCATCCTATTTTTCAACTTCACCTGGTGACCCGAGGCCACCAAATGAAAAGGGGAGTCAATTCTTACCTCTATCAAATACCAATCTATTAAAAAAAATTATCTCTCTCAAGTCATGCTTGCTTCTATCAAACCACAACAATATGAGTCAAGCTACCTTCATGCAAGTGGGAACTTGCTCCTTGTTTAGCTTTATGTTCACACGACAACAAAATTACATATGCCACATCATTTCCACTCTCTTCATTTTATTCAATATTGTATCAGGTGCCAACATATGAGAGTAGTGATCAAAACCACTTGGAAATATGGTTTTATCGCATGTACTATATCCCTCAAAATGATTATGCTCATAGAAAATATCATGCCTAAAAAATAATGTGCAATCCTCCTATGTATTGAGTAGAGAATGCTCACACATTTGTAACATCTTCAACTAAATTGCATCACAGATAAGTTTATCTTTATCCCAACAACACAACCCAAACACATTGTTGCATGCCTCAAGGTTCTGAAAATTAGATTTATCAACATCCATAATACCTTCATCTTCATTCAAATCATAGCATTCAAAAGAAAAATCAGCATCCCAAACAATGTTCTCCACCTCATGTTCATAGACAAGATTCATCAACATTTAACATGTTACCACAAAGGGAAACTTCAAGCACAATTTCATATGAATCAAAACTTTCATTTGCAACAACTTCATCATAGTGAGTGCTCAAAACATTTTCACCAATACAAGGAGTATCCCACTCAACACTATCTCCTATTGCTCCAACATGAAAATCTGAAACATACTACTCATGAGAGAGGTTATGAGTTGTAGATATAGAAAAATGATCCTCATATTCATCTATATGGTAGATACAATCATGTTCTTCATGTGGAAATTCATCATGAAAGTTGTCACTAGCTATACCAATGTTTATCTCTAAAGTTGTGCTTTTATGTACATCTACATCAATGCTTTCCTCATGCAAACATTTAGTGATGGCTTCAAAGGAAGCAAAAGGAACAAGAGAAAAATAAGGTAAATCATCAAACAAAATAGGAGTTCCTTGTTTATCATTATCAACATATATGCATGCTTCTCATAACCAACTACTTGAACTAATTCATTCAGTAAATCTCTTGCATGCATATCTCCTTCTTCATTCATACTGCTACAACAATCAACCAGGCTACATTCTTCACTATCAAACTAAAAGCCATTAATGGTTTCTCCATTGCATCTTCTCACACATGATTTCACTGACTGAAAATTCTTGCATACTTTTTCATTTGCATCTGATACACCAATGCTCTCAGAAGTATTCTTCAAATCTATAGGATCCTTTGTCTCATCATAAAAGCTTTCATCAATGCTACACACACTTATAAGATTGGTATGACCAAGTACATCATAATAGTGTTGATTACACATCTTCTTCAAAAAGTATATTCAGTTCATATCCATTATACTCTTATTCTTGTGATCCTTCAAAAAAATTGTCATCATCTTCATTAGAATACTTTTCATTCAAGGAAATTAATTCCACCTCCCCCTCTTGAATAGAATAGTTTACAACTAGAGATTAAAAATTCTCCCAGCAAAGTCACCTTTCTATTGGCTCTTTTAAAATACCAACTAGATCTTCAAGGTAGCCTATGGATTTTCCAATTCCAATATTAAGCAACCTTAAAGAGGGTGGGTCAATGAAAGAGAGAAATAAATTTTTCTTTCCTCCTACACTTTGGGATTTGCAAAACCTAGAAAGGTGATCCCACAATTTATTTACAACACTCTTTCACAATTTTCCATATACATTGCATATTAAGCATATATATTCTCATTTATTGTTGAATAGATGGAATCCTTCAAGAAATTAGCATTTCCTTGAGAGAATTTAAACTTCTACAATTGAGAATATCAAATAGTACAAATTATAGCAAAGGTAGGTCAATTGGAATTGTATTTATAAAAGATTGTTCTCAAATCAAATACTAGAAGTATAGGAAATGCATTCAACACTTTAAGATCAATGCTATATCTTAAGGCTCAGAATCAAAACAAAGCAAACTAAACTACAAGGCAATTTTAATTCTAATTAGCCATGATCTTCATGAATTGCATTAGAATTCATACATCATTACCCAGATTCTACCACTTCTTATAAATCCACTAAACACCTATATGAATGCACACCTTAATCAAAGCATTTAACTAATTCCCTGAACCAGAGCTATAACTAAAGCATATTTCATTGCAAATAACAATCTAAATTAATTAAAATAACCTTTGATCAACTCTCATTAATCATTCATATGTGATATTACAGTTGGAGAGACAATAGACTTAAAAGGTTTGCATATTTGATTCAGACATTCCTAGAAGCAACATAATTGACAAATTTACTAATCTGACTCAAAGCCTAAGCTATAAACTTGGGATACATATTCTCTATGTTATTAATTTGCAATTCCAAATCTAGAATTTGACAAAAGACCCTTGACAAATAGCCTTGAATTCCTTTTTATGTCATCAAAGGAGCAAACAAGCTTGAGGCTATTGGAAAATTACATTTCATTTCAAGATAATTTTCAATTTCATTCACACCCATTTGCAACATAAAATTTTCCTACAACTTTAAAAATCTTCACCTTCACTTTACCTGGGTTGTAACTACTCAATTCCATAGTAAAACATTTTTATCACTACTCCACATTTGACCTGTAAAAGCTTTTTACTACTGTCCCTTATTTTTTGCATTGCACATTTAGTAAAATAAAACATTCCTTCATTTTTACCCCCGCTCATTCTCATTTAAAAGCTAGATTTCTTTTAAATTTTTCACCAAGCTATTAACCTGTGCTTTCACTCTTTCATATTTAAAATACTATTTTAAACTAAAATATTTTAAATTTGTCATTCAAGCAATTAAATTATTACCCATATCCATTGTATTTTCACCTTTTTTGTTTTAAAAGGTTTACTTTTAAAAACCCATCTAACCTTCATGAATATTTATAGTGCTTTTCCCTTTACATCTCACATCTAAAAAACATTTGCATTTTAAATGTAATGTAGGCCTTTTAAAAGATTTTACCTATGCATTATATTTTACCCCATGGCTTTAATTTTTTATGGGCCCACCAAACCCTTTCCCTCTAGTTGATCACTCATCTCTTGTGCTTCGCGCATGCAAAAGGAAAAAAATGAAACCAATTCGCAATGAGCGATGAAGGTTATCACTCATTGTTGGTTCATATTTAGTTGTTTCTCTCCATTTTGTCTATCGTGGATCTTCTCTGATTACCTTCTCATGAAAATCATTCACTCGGACTTTTACTTTGGAGATAAATTTAAACAAAATTCATTGGACACCATTCCCCATGCCTAGCAAATCACAAGCCGCAAAACTCTTTTCCTTCAACCATCTTTTACCCAGCATCACCCATTGTGCATTGGAGTGGGAAAAATAAAACTAGTGATGGAAAGCATACATCATCACTCCTCACCAGTTATTGATTGGAATAGAGAGGCCTTCACACGACGGGAAATAGAGACTTGGTATACAACCAAAAGTTTGCTAAAACCAGGGAACAAATTAAATAAACCTTTCATGTCAAAAATTATCATTGGAAAGCATTACCTCACTAATTTCCTCCATTTTTATCCAGAAATGGCGATGGGTGATGAGTTTTTGTCATACACAGTGAAAGCCGCCTCTAGACCAATTAGATCTAAGAATTAAACTTGTTCTAGTCCCAAAACATTTGAAATGCACTTTATATTTTCCCCTTTATATTTTCACAGTATTTAAAATATTCAATATATTTTAAGTATTGACATTTGAAACTTTAGAAATATTGTTACTTCTAATTATGCCTACGGGCCATTTGGAGGAAATCCACTGCATGCAAATTAGGACACCTGGAGATGTGAATTTTTGTGTGTCACCATAATCAATTATTTATAAAAAATCTCATGTCCTATTTTTCCCAGCCACTAAAATTTAGGTACCTCCTTTGTAAATTGGCCCTGGGGCATGTTTAGTGCACCCTACATGCATTAAAATAATGCACCAATTGACCTTCACTCTTGATGAAAATTGAGTTGTAGTTGTCTTAGACCAAGACAAGAAATGGGTTGTCATTAGAATTGAAAAAATTGACACTTTTCAGAACACCATTTTTGGCCATGTTGCAATCAGAAATCAATTAAATAACCCATCAAATCTTATATCCTGTAGGCGTGAGATTGAATTGATGTATAGAAATTTGACCTAAGAATGGAGTTAAAAATAAAATTTGACAAAGGGATCCCAAGATGAAAGATATTAATCGAAAAAGTTTCTCACTTAGGTATTTTCTACAATTTCACATATCAGAAACCAATCATGACTTTAAAAGTCACAACATTGAAAAAATATCCAAAAAAATTCTAGGAGGCTGCCACTAGAAACATAAGCTCATTTAGGTACCTAGAGTATGTGCACAAGAGGGAGTTCCTTGAATCATCAATATTCATGAGATATTAGGGGTCAAATTTGACCACCTTGAAACACTATGAAAATACAGATGTAAAAATAGAGCAAACTACATTTGCTTTTCACCTGGTAAAATTATCAAATCTGATCATGAGGCTCTGAAATCAAACAGGGGAGCACATGAATGTAGGGATAATGGAGAGCAACACTTATTTTTTCTTGAAAATTAATAGGCTCTAAATTATGACTCTCCAAAGTAGGTCAGTTAGGCATATCTTTAAAGTGCACCTCTGAGAGTCCAGATGCAAAATTTTCAGAATGGGCACTTCAAATTTGAAAAATTTGAAATTTCCATCAGGTACATAGGGGAGAGATAAATATAGAGTGAAATTGTTAGGGGTGACAATTTATTATGCTATATTGACCCCCTACTTTAGTGATATTATGAACTTATTTTCAATGCTCACACTAAACTAGGGATAAGGTAAGAAGGGTTCTTTTATTCAAAAATTGGAAAGGTAGGATGACATCAAATATAGGGGATGAACGATCCCCCAAGCTCAAGATCCTATGGAACAACAATGTGAATATAGAGGAGCACACACACATGAGGTGCAATGCAATATTAAAAAAATGAAGCATATCAATGAAGACATAAAGCTAACATAATGCAAAAAAAAATTACAAACAAAATGAAAAAGAATGCAAACACAATGCAAACACAATGAAAACATAATGAAAGCATGATGCAAAAATGAAAAAAAGGGATACGACATCACAAAATAGTAAGATATATAAAATTGTTACTATGATGCATACCCAAAGCATTTATGAATTACAAGGGTTGGAAATTTAGATATTTGCTAGGTGACCCATGAATAAAAGAATCACAGGCTAGTGAATTTCTACACTCACTAGGTAGTCTTGATAAGAAATAACATAGGATACTGAAGTCTGTTATTCCATAGGTGAGTTTCTACAATGATAACAAATGAAAACACAAAAGGGGTAGTGAAGTTTGATATTCAACAGATGAGTTTCCATTTCAACCATACAAAGAATTATAAGAAAATATCATTGCTTGTAAAATAACTCTGATAAAGAGCTACAAAATATGATCAATATTCCAAAAATTCATCACAATTTTTAACATATGTGATTTCAATGTGAAGAAAATAATGGAATGTATACCCCCACCTTAAAGTAATTTCTAATTCTAACTAAGAGCAATTTCCTTTAAGGTATAATAAAATGATATTTGTTAATACATGAGATCTTGTTGGGAAAATCTATGTCAAATAATATGTTCCTAACAAATATGACTCATGACAAGGGGTTTACTAAAAAGAAACGCATATAATTAAAAAAAGAGAGATAACACATGAGGGATCCATAATCAAGGTTCAATATAGTTGACATATAATGTATAATATGATCATGCTCAAAATTGAAATCATTATCCAATTACTTGTGGAACTATGAACACAAGGGAGGAACAATGCATTAAGATAACATAAAATGATTTTTGGGACAACATGGAAGAGACCTAAATGTTTCAGAATTTTGCATTATTCCCAAAAGGAACAAAGACAATACATAAAAAATAAAGAAAAATATAGATAAAAATAGATGAATTTCACAACAAGTTCATTTTCATTGTATCCTTGTCCCAAAAAGAACAATAAGGTTCATCCAAAGAAAAATAACAAACAAAAATACACACCAAACAACAAAATATGGGGAGATCACATTATGTGAAAGAAAACACACAAAGACATGAAAGGGTACTACATTTGTGGGTCAAACTATAGAAATCATTTCCATCCTAATCTTTTTTATCGTAAATGGAAGGTGGAAAATAAGCTAAGGTAAATACAAGTGTGGTGCAAGGAGAAGTATTATGTTAAACAAATGGTCACTCATATTAGGAGGATCATCATGGTCATACCCATCTAGATTCACTAATTTTGCAAATATAAGTGATAATTCATTGTAATCTTTTTTCTCTTTTCTCTTACCTTTTGATTCACTATGAAAATGTATCACAATAGGTTGCATGTTAGTACTATTGGCATGATTGTGAGCATTAGCATCCATATTTATAACTCGTGATCTTTTTATTATTTTTTTGTTGTGATAAATAAGGTTTGGCTTCGTGGTTCAGTGAGGGTGATGAAGTAGAGTCAAGAAATGATGAATATGGATGGGTGAGAGGTATTTCATTAGAATTTGGTAATATGGATGGATGATCATCAGGTAAAGGTTTATTGTTTTAATTATTTTGTACAATATCTCAAAATATTTTCTTGTATTATTTTTTACTTTAATTTTATCTTGCATGAGCTTCAACTTGTGAGGGAGGGATTAAGGAATTTCTCAATAATGTTTCCTATTATTCCTTTGTAGGAGGTATTGAAGGAACTATCAATTATGGAGAAACCACATGATTCTTAGGTTTTTGCACAAAATATTTCTTTGCCTTAAGACATAAAATTTTAATCCCTGAAGGCTTTGATGAATGATTGTCTTGTTATCCTTTATAGGATGACAAAGGAAAAACTATTACAAACATGCTAGAAGGTCAAGGAATAATACTATAG
Organism: Sequoia sempervirens; assembly: GCA_007258455.2. Taxonomy (NCBI): domain Eukaryota; kingdom Viridiplantae; phylum Streptophyta; class Pinopsida; order Cupressales; family Cupressaceae; genus Sequoia; species Sequoia sempervirens. The sequence continues at coordinate 443,361,803 of VDFB02281492.1, forward strand.
GCACGTAAAATATGTTGATTGAAATTATGCATTTGATCTTGACTACTAACATCGTTTCATCTTGAATCATCCCCCGGTCTAACCATTTAATCAAATCCTCTTATATGATTAAATTCATCAATATGCCTCTCTTAATTAAATAAATCATTCTATCTAATTAAGTCACTCTCCTTGGTTAATTAAATCAATCTTATCTAATTATCCCTATTTAATTAAATAATTAATTTTATTTGATTAAATCCCTAAAGTCTATCTATTAAATTAAATAAATTAAAACCTTATTTGATTTAATCTAACACCATCTCTTCTAATTAAATAAATCAAAACCCTTATTTAATTATTCTCTTATCATATTCCTCTCTTATTTGATTTAAATAAATCCATGAATTTGAGTCAAATAGGTCACATCATCTAATCTCCTATTAAATTAATTGACCCTTGATTAATTTAATCTCTTATCATGTCCCATCCTCTAGATTTTGCAAGTTGCACATGAAAATAGATTTAATTCATTTATTAAATCTCTATTTTCGTCACAAGGAATCTTTTGGAATATTCCCTCAAATTTGAATTCAAAAATTCCAAGTCTGTAACGCCCGCCATGCAAACCCCAGAGAACAAACATTGCAAACATTTTTTTTAACATAACAATACACAAAGTAAACATGAATTTGTACATTAATTACATTTACATATTAATTACATTAACATTGCACATTAATAACTTAACCTTACATTCTCTGGGGCACGTGAGGTTACTTCACAAAACAACTAATAACAAAAGTAAAAGATAATTATTAAACAACTTGACCAATTATACTATAATAATCATTAATAAAAGTACATCCATAAACGAAGAGTGAAAGTATCACTACATCCTATACTACAATCATATAGAATCTCATCCAATAAAGTTACATAGAATCCTAACTATTACATCATTGTTTAAACAAAGATTACAAGTTCTCAATAATGAGTTACAATACATTTCCCAAACAAGTGGGATGATACAAAGTACAATGATAATGAATTTACAAATGAACCACTGGAACAAACTCCAACTAAAGGAATGCTGCAAAGAGAGACTACTGATGGGGAACCCAACAGGTGCGGAGCACGTTCCACCCAACCATGTGAATTATGAATAACTCACCCCCCGTGCTCAGAGGTGACAAGGAAGTTAACTCGACCATGATTGTCAAACCGACTCCATGAACAACATAGTACGAATACAATTACAACTCAAGGTTACAATGACATAGACCACAACATTCACGAGTCAAGTAATAAGGTAAAGATAAGAAACTCGCCACAATTAAGTAAAGCATTATCAATTAAACAAGTAACAAAATAACAACCATAAATCAAATTCACAAGAATCAGATACAACATAAAGTTTACTATTCTAGAGGCAACCAAAAACCAAGTACAAGGGTGTCTAGTGGAAAGTGTCATCGCATAGCTCTCATGGGATCTACTGGCCCTTCCTCCAACTGAGGTGTTGGCCCCCATGAAAATCCACTCTCCCTAAGACCCCTAATATAAAATAGAACCAAGCAAGGGTTGAACTAAAACAAATAAAGCATAATACTCAAAATGAGAACATGCGAGGTATTAACCCTCTCGCGACAACACATAACCAACATTTTTAATAAAATTGTTCAACCCTGCCAAGCATTAACCCAATAAGTTCTCAATTCTAAAAGTATGGCCAAGACAAGGATAACATTGAAAGAAATAAATCATTCCTCTAGAGAAGACCAAGTTTAATAATAACTAAAATTGAACTCACAATTTACAACGGGGTTTCTGTATCGAAAGGAAAGCCAACGATGATTAAAATGGAAAAATAAACCACTCCAAAGGGTTTCAAGTTCAAAATAACATAACTAGCAACACATTTAATCCTATCTCAAAATCTCTACTCCCACAAATAATTCTATGAAATAAAATAAAAATGATAAATAATTAAGTAGATAATCTACAAAAGTACTACTTCCCTTAGCAATTAACCTAAAAACAACTTAGAAAAAATCTCTAATTCCACTAACATATACAAGATACGAATTTAACAAAACATTTAAATAGTCAATTTCATTTTCATTTTATCTGTTCCCCTTTGATGAATTCATTTAAAAAAATAATTTAAGAAACTATTTTATCATATTTTACAAATAGCTAACCCCGCATCTTAACAAAACAATTAACTTTTAATCATAGTCATAATTTTATTTAAAAATCAACCTTCCTAATTTAATTTCTCTACTTATACCTCTAGACAACTTAATTAATTCAATACAAAGCTACTCTTTTATTCTAACCTTGTTTTTACATGCACATGTACCTATATGACTAAAAGCATAAAAAAGTAATTAACTAAATAACATTTCTATCTCTCAATTTTCCCAAATTACACCAATACGCAAAATAGTATTGACATAATTAGATTTATACCTATATATTATAATTAGTTTGTTATTTGAAATTCATTTTGTCAAATATATGTTGGGGTGCAAATATAACCTAATTATACAATATACATGTTTATTTGCATATCAAATTTTAACTCAATGCTAATTACATTACAGGCTACCAGTTTTTCTACAAAGTAAACACCCACTAGTTTACGCGCACTTAAACATACACATATAAGCAAGTGGTTATATATTTTGGTTACCTATTTATTGGCATGAGTAGATTTCGCATAACAATGAAACACTTATACTAGAGTCTCCATTTTAAACTGACCCTATCATAAGAGATCTTCAAAACTGCAACAAAATATAAATCATCAAAAGTAATCCCTAGAATTGATTTATATCAAAACCTAAACATGCAAAAGAACAATGATAGATTAAGAGAGGATGCGCACAGCAGAGACACAAGGAAAGAAGTTCATGCTTCGCGACCATAAGATAATATCACCAATAGGAGATTTAACACATAGGATGAAGACATTGATTACCCAAAAACCCAAGTATTGAGTCACTTAGTACCAAAGTTATCGAGAGACTTGATAAACAACCATTACTATATTCATTGAGAGAAATAGATTACCACGCAGAGGATCATGTTAATCTACTATTTTATATGCATTAGACGATTTATAATGGGAGCATCATTGAAGAAAAGGTGCATATCAAACAAAATTATTTCACAAGGAGAACATGTCAATCCATTACCAGAAGGGGTGCAATGCTATTGTTGGGAAAATCTTAGAGATTTATATAAAGAAAGTGTAAGTGGCTAGATAGATTTTGCAACGGGAGATCTCAATTTTTTTTTTGAATTAACGTAGCACTAGATTGAATACGTCCTAGAGATTGAAGGCTTATCTAGTGTTTAGGCTTAGGCAAGCTGAATGTTGAAAGCATAGATAGGAAAAAGTCGCAGATCTTAGAGTAATGATTGCAACTATAAATAATGCATACACTATCCTTCGATAATAATGGAAGCCCAATTTAATACCTATGTGAATAGAAGAGGAATGAAATACATGTTCCCATACCTATGTATTGCCTCCTTTTTTTTTATTATCTGTTCTCCAAAAAACAATTCCAATATATCAACTGTTGTGTTCTAATTTTTTTTTTTTTTTTAAGAATTCTCGTTGAAAACCAAAATAACTTCCTTCTTCCCAAAACTCTCTCAGGAACACATCCTACATTGAAATATTTGTTTGTGATCTGGGCGCATGCATCCGCACAAGTTGAGTGAATGAGGGGTTGCGTCCACCCTTATTACATACATAGTTGAACATTAGGCGCGCATGGTTGGCCTAACTGCCCGTGCCGAATTGAGAGGTAAGGAACAAGGTGTACGCATTCATCAAAGATTATAAGTGGAGGGATTCAGGGAAAAATGTAGCTATAACTACGCTGGTAAAAACATGGACTAGACATGCGAATTATTTGGAAAAAAGCCACAAAGAGAAGTCATCTCATGGACTGCGAAAAATGGAATTTCCCCAGGCAGATTCTACTAAAGATGTCTATTTAACCAATCCTCATATGTCTTAGGATTCAAACATCATTATCTCTATGTTGATTTCATTTCAAGTGTTTTAGAATGCAAGCTTTGCACTCATGATAAAACCATGCAAGGCCTGGTCATGAAATAGTATTAGAGACAGATTTTGCTAATGGATAGTTTAGCTTCTAAATTCGTGCAAGGAACAAAATTTCTTGAGAGTCTTAAGAATCAAGAAATAACTTACTGGCAGACAGAAACCAAAGAAATCAAAATATTATAGTCTAATGGCATCTTGTGAAGTTTCCTTAGAAGCACGTACTTGTTATCATTGTGGAAGAGACTTGGATGAGAATACCTCCGCGAAGTCTCAGAGAATACTCCTCAAATGAAGCCTTCTACATTATGAGTTCTTCTCGAGAAGGGTGAAACCGTCTCCCCATTAGAGGGTTGATCCTTCGCCGCACCTTTTCCATGTATTTCCTCTCAAAACAATTCATAAAACAATGCAACCATTCTACAGAAAATCTATTCTCTCGAAACCCAAAAACAACATCAACCATCTCATTTTTCCCTCAAAACTATAGAGGATTTCAACAATACATAACTATAAATTTGTGCAACTTCTCTCAATAATCCTCTATGTGTAAAACTCCCCCAAAAACTCTAAAAAAAATTTCATAATAAAAGAAATTATTTCTTTAAAGCAAGCTTTTTAGTCAAATCTCAATTCTCATTCGTTCACACAACTTTTTTCATTCTTTTATTTATTTATTTTTGTTTTAATTTCTATTTTTATAGCTTTACTTGCAAAGCACGTTATCTCCTTTAATTAAATAATTTATTTTAATAATTATCCTCAACCAGATAATTGATTAAAATAATTAAAACACATTTAATATTTAATTATCATTTAATTGAAACACATGACTTTTAAAACATTTAAATATTTAATACAAATTAAATTATAACATTAAAATTAATAATCATTTCAATCATTTAAATAAAATAAATCATAACTTATAAAATGCCACCTTAATAAAATACGACAAAACACAAAACATAGACCACAAATAACAACAATTACAAAAAAGAACAATACCAATCAACAAGACGGTCTGACATCATGGGACGGGATGACTTCATTGTCACCTCTATTTCAACATTTAACCGTTAGGCTATTGGTGCTCACCCTGTCCTGCCGAAGCAAGTGGAATCGAGACTATGTACCTGCAATCCCTGCATACAAACAATGTTGTGCACAATATATCTATTTAAATACAAGCACCTTGTGAGAAGGAATCACAACATAGCAGGGAACTCGCGAACGAGTGATGCTATGCCATCCCCTCACCATAACCACCTAGTACTGCATCTATATAAAAGCATCACCAATTAAATGCAATCATAATGTAATATCATACTCACAAAAATACCATTAGAAGCTCTTGTCCCATCTTCCTCTTCTGATTCCTTAGCCAAACTACCTGCACATCCTAGGTGAGAATGGAGGGGTACTACAAAGTCAACATGTACATCCAACAAGGCAATAAATTCATCTTACATGTCCTTTTCCTTGAGCCAAGTGGCATTTATTGCATTTTCCCTTCCCTCTTACAAGTCATTTCAACAAATTTGAAATTCAAAAATATGCATTTATTGGCACAATTCTCAAATCTTGCACATCCTCCATCCACTCATAGATTGACAAGTGGAATCTTTCCAATGGATGAATGTTAGTCCCACATTGCTCAAGTTTGTAAATTCATCCATCTTGGAATTCTATAAATAAAGAGCTCATAGCCTCATTTGATCATCCACAAAATATTCAAAGTTACCATGCTAAAATATCTATTAAATTTCATCCATTTCCATTGAGTTCTTAGCTAGGTTTTTGCGGAGTTTTGGCTTGGAGCTCTCATTCTTCATCAACAAAGTGGATCAAATCTCTTCAACACATCAAGCTTGTATCTTAGGAATTGGGAAAGGGCCAATTTTCACATCAAATTGGCACCAATTCCCCCATGGGATCATATGTTTGCTATGCTAATTAGGATTGAATCTATATTTTCTTGTTTCATTGTGTTCTTCATTGTTTTCTTTCCTAATTTGAGTCATGTAAATAGATTTCATGGGGAATTCTTGTTCATGCTTGCAATTGACTAACTAATGTGTTTATTCATTATGTTTTGTAGGTATTCCGATTGGGGTTTGCACAAATACCCAATTCAAGTTAAGGTTCATTCACTACCTTTGAAGTAGGAGGAACAACTATAAGAGTTGATATAGAATAACTCTACACCATGCAAGAAATGGTTGAAGAATATAGTCATCCAAGATCTAGGAATTTTATGAAATGTGCTGTATGAATATGTATTGTGATATGAACACTTTAATGCTTTTATGATGCAAATATATTTCATGTGAATGGCTAACTAACTTTGTGATGTACTAAGTTGAATGCAAGAATTGGTTCAAACCTCCAAAAGATAGGGGAAAGTATCACTCAAGAGAGGAGCTTGGTATACTAACCCTAATGATCCTAATTGAGCATACACACACTCACATCTTAGTTGGTCTAGTCGAGTTAGTTTGTGAAATCGGGTAGGTAATCTTCGGTTATGGTTTAGGGATGATTTATTGTGGTATGTGGTTTTAGTCTTTGAATGTTCAGGTATTTGGAGTTATGTGATTGAGTCTTTATGTTCAATAGAATTTATTTTTATGTGTTCATAATTATATGTTAATCAATAAAGTATATACCTAGAATGTATAAATATATATATGTGCATGTCCTTGATAACCTATATGCATGGAAGTACCGATTAGATAAATGTGATATATACATATATAAGTATATATGTATCTATGTCAATCAACAAATATGCGGTGAGTATATGTTTAAGTTTGGATATTGAAATTATATATATATATATATATGTATGTATAGTTTTACATTATTGTAAACATATATATACATATATATTAATACACGAATATATATATAATTATTTTAGTATATATATTTTATATATCAATATATCTATGTAATGTTGTTATATATATACATACATACATATAAGTATATATTATTATATATAATGTTGGAAACATATACTTAATATGCACTTATGTGCATATATGATGCACTACCAGGGTATGTGCAAGATCATGATGGGCCAAAAAGTGGTGATATTATGGGTATGTGGCTGACGATTTTTTTTACCCAAAATCGATGAAACGAAAAGGGTTTTTAAAGGAGATTCTCAGCTTTCCACCAATATAATTTATGTTTTACTTTGAATTTAATAAATAATTATTATTCATTTTCTATTTGAATTATGACTAAAGTCCTAATCAATAGGCTGATTGAAAAACATCTATAGCTTTCAAACAATATCCCATTTTTTGAATCTGAAACATGTGTCACATTCTATGCTTCACATACTATAGAATTAAAAAAAGAAAAAATGAATTTCATGAAGTTTTGACCAAGTTAAGGTGGTCAGACATATGAGTTTTTATATTTTTTAAAAGTTGTAATAAAATAATTAATTATTTACTTGGAAAAAAATTACAAAACATATGCATCACATCTGGACATGAGTCCTCTATATCTAAAATCTCATAAAAAATATTATCATTTTATTATGGTTAGGGTGGTCGAGACACCTACTTCTTATTTTTTCCCCAAATTTACTCTGATTGAAATTTAAAATTTTCACCAAATAGATATATATATATATATATATATATATATATATATATATATATATATTAATAAACCTAGTAGTTTACAAACTACATTCAATTTTCTAAAAATTCTATTCTTACATATTTTTCAAGTAATAATAGATAACTTATTCAAATTTTTATGTCAAGTTGCCTAACTTTGATTTTTCTGAATTTTTTGCCACTTAAGGCTTGTTTTTCCATGATGATCCTACACATACCCACCATATGTGGTATAATGGAAAATATATATGTTGCACCTATTTATTGCATAGGAGAATAAGTCAAATGCAAATAATGTGCAAAGATTAATACTGCCCAATATATAACACATAATATAATGCATTGCTTTGATTACAAAGAAAGTGAATAAGGTTGCATATAGTCAATAAAACATAAAGAGATGTATATATGATACAAATTAAAGAAGAATGGGAAATGCATGAAACCATAACATAACAATAAATTGTGAATAAGTAGGAAAGTGTAGTTAATACATTGTTGTGTGTATAATATATGCTTGAGACAAAGAAAGACCAAGTCAATACCTGTGTGGAATAGGAAGTGTTGTGTATACATTACATTAGTAAGTAAATGTAGTTTTAAACAAATGAAGAAGTAGTCAAACCATGCTATTCTAATGGGCACCAATATATGAAATGTGGTGCCAACATAGAAGAGAATAGAATGCAAAAGAAGTCTATATTACTGCTCATAAGTCTAATAAATCAATATCTTAACCTTGAGACTCCTTCAAGAGTAAAATTGAAAGAAATATGAAAAGGAATTAGATTTAGGAAACTTTCTAACAAGTTCAATGTTCATTTGACTCAGTAAAAGAGTCTTTTTTTCCCTTAACTATTTAAATGTTGAGGAATGTTATCTGTTCCAAACTTGCAAGATCAACTTGATGAGTCATTGCATGAGAATAGAAAGGTGGGAAAAATATTAAAAATTTTATAGCCCATGTGAATCATCATCCCCAATGATTTTTAAGTATCACATATGATCATAACATAAAGCACATCACAAAACATCATTGCTTTCAAGAGTTTTCAAAATATAGCAAGACTTGTGGAAACTTTTACTTCATTTTAGCATAGTCTCCCCATGTGGTATAATCTTCTACATATTGATCCCATTGAACCTTACATTACAAAACCTCACTATTATGCAAGTTTAGATTCATGTTTTTAGCACCTTGAGAGGCTTGATCATTACCACCCCTAGGTCTTGTATTTGTAAATAATTCCAATCAAGGGTCAATGCACCAATCTATGACACAAAAAAGGTGCCACTTTGTTGAAAAAACCTAAAATAGGAAATTTCATGCATGCAAAACAAGTTAGAGATTTGGCAAGCACCAAATTTGGCACTCACCAAATGTAAAATTAACTTTAAAAAAGTAACCCATTTTCAACTTATTTTTTCTACAACCCACGTCTTGTTCTCCCATTTTCTACCCTTCCAAGTTGTGCTCACCAAAAGGAGATCAAATTTTTCTTGTAATTCTTCACGAGGATTCCTCCAAGATGTCAAAGAGGTCAAAGAGATGGAAGAGGTATGAATTTATATTGTTTTAATTTTAAATTTGAATTAGAATGTAGATTTAAATAGGTTTTTTAATAAAAGTTTATTTTAATTTCTAGGGAATCAATCTCCACCTCAAAACATTGATAGTTAATAATCACTTCCTCACAAAGAGCCTTCCAAACAATAAAAAAATCAAACTCCTCCATATGTTTATAGGAATCCATCCACAAGGAAGCCAAATAAATATCTTAAATAAAATTGAAAACAAAAGAGAGATTGAACAATTGATTGGATGATTAACTAAGGATACTGAAATCCACTCTTATAGAAGAGGGATTTCCAAATCATTGAAGTCAATTGTATCACATGTAGGTGAAATGAGTGAGAAAGTCATTTTTTCTTGAATAAGAGGGATTAATTAAAACAATTTTATGCTAGTGGTCTTTCATATGCAAATGTGAAAAAAGAAAAAACTAGTGAAGCCAACTTGTGTGCCCTATTTATAGACCTGAGAACCAACACACCTTTATCACATGCATGCAGGAGGTTCCCCATCCTTTGGTCCCAATATGAATTGATAAAAAATATTTTTTGGGAGCAGTGGTGGATGGTTTTTTGACCAACCTCCATATAGTAACCATGAGGTACCACAATATATTTTGATGAAACTCTATTGTGAGTTTTTCCTCAATAAGGTACCAAATTATTTTAACATTTCATAATTTTAGGGCAGAGGTGGGGCTCCAAACACGATAGACCAGGTGCACGACATAATCCATAGTTAGCACTGAGGCCCTTGGTCAAACCCATGGTAGAGCATGTTGCTATCGCTTCCATTATGAAGGATAGTGTTGAGGTGGACATGCTAGAGTTGATTATCTCACTCACTTGGAGCATTGTATAGTGTGTGAGGCCTCTAATAGAGCCTGATGTTGATCCTTAAGGGGGTTTATAAAGATTCTTAAAAAAAATTAAGGATCTTAAAAGTTTTTTAGAATATTTTAAAATATTTTAAGGGATTTAAATGATATTTTTAAGGTGCTTAAAATATCAAATAGATTTTCATAAAATATATTTTAAAACTAAAATTAAAAAGTTAACCCCCAAACTTTTAAAAAAAAAATCCTTATGATTTTTATAGCTCAAAATTATGAGTATATGGGAGACAATTTGGTTTTATTATAGTTGTTAAAACTAATATTAAAACTAATCAACCTCTACATGGCTTTCCTATGAGAAAAAACAAAAATAAATAAACAATATGGAACCCGAATGGAATAATTTTTTTTTTAAGGGGGTAATGGTTGAGATTATTGTTTTATTTGTAAAGGGAAATTTGATGTAAGGGGGCCATTTTATTAAATATGGTGGTTTAACCCCATATGGGAAGTTATGAATAAAAAGGGGGAAATTTAGGACTTGGAATAACCAAGTGGTGATTTTTATAAGAGAATTTTGAATTGTGAAAAGAATTTTGTATGGAGAGTCTGAGTGTCTAAATTTTTGCATCGAAGGAGTGTTACTCTATTGCACTTGAAAGAGGAAGACTTTGAAACTCTTGAAGACTCAACATTGTATTATATTGATGCCTTGTAATCAATTTGGAGCATAATCAAGGATCAGTCACTCTTTAGAGAGGGACCCAGAGATGTAGCCATATTTTTGAACTTTGTTATCAACTTGTGTTTTGTCTTCTCTCTTCTATATCTCTTATATTTTGTTCATCACTTTTTTATTGCTTTGATTATATTTAAGCATTTTAAGTTACGTAATTACATTTTCAAGACCTTCAATTTAATCATTGTGAAAATTATTATTCATGTGGAACAATCCTATATCCTAACATCGGATCAAGTGGTATCATAGCTTTGTTGTGACTAGTGTTTGTAGAGGTGAATGATAACCTAATCCAAGAGCCAACGAGATGAACGCATGCTTGCAGAATATAATCTTGAGATAGGTAAATGAAGAACTTGTCCAAAGATGGAAGGATTGGAAGCTAGCAAAATTTTAGAGCTTGATTAGAAGAGTTCTCAAAGATATTTTCTCAAAATGAAGGCAATGGTAGAATTTCTTTTTCAGGAAAGGCAGGAAAAGCTAGAATGAAAGAAGCACAAAAAAGGAGATTCGTCGAAGCAAGAAAATAATGTGGAGCGGCTGGACAAAGGGAAAAGACTAGGAGGTGGTGATGAGCCTCCAAAAATTCCTTCTTCTCTGTCTTCCCCTTCTTCTTCGTTAGATTCTACTTCTTTTGCTAATCCTTTCAAGGTTGCACATAAGCCTAAAATTAAATTGGATGTAAAATTTTATCTACCTAAATATTGTGGGGAATTAAATGCTGAGAAATTAGATGATTGGGTTCAACAATTAGAAGTTTATTGTAGAGTTCAAGGTCTCTAAAATGGTTATTCTAGGATCTAGTTAGCTACTCTTCAGTTGGGAGAAACAACTCTCACCTAGTGGGAGAGTAAAACTTAGGCAGAAATTTCACATGGTAGAGTCAATTTAACTTGGTCAGAATTTGTTAATGCTCTTAAGAAGAAATTTTATCCCCTAGGCCATATGCAATAGTTAATGATGGATTGGAAAATGTTTAGGCAAGGGAAAGGTCAAACTATCCAAGATTACACCCATGAATTTAGGAAAAGGGCTATTGCATTGAATGCTCCATTATACACCTAGGATACCTTACTTAAGTACATAGGTGGTCTTCACTCTTATCTAATAAATTCCATTTTTGTTTTAAATCCTAGTAAGTTGGATGAAGTTTATGTACAAGCTACACACTTACAGTTAAGAGGTAAGGGTACTTTCATTGATAATTTTGACAAGAAGCCATCTAAGTCTGAAGGTAAATTTGAAGATATAGGATAGGGGAAGAAGATAACTGTCATTAAGAAGAAGGATGATAATCTCTCATGCTCTCATTATGATAGGAAAGGTCATGATGAAGATCACTACTGGTAGTTGCATCCTGAATTGAAGCTGAAATGTGCTGGTAAATAGAAAGGTAAGAAGGAGTCCACAAATTTTGTTATGGATCTTCATTGAGAGTCTGAAGATGAAACTAAGATAACAACAATGAGATTGAAAGGTCAGGCTCCTAAAGTTTCTATTGCTAGTTGTTCTTCTACTTCTCAAGTTAATGATGTCCCTAAAGATAAGAAAAGAAATGAGATTTTTCACATAATGGTTGTTGCTAAGCATACTAAATTGATGCACTCATAGATAGTGGATCTCAAGTTAACTTAATTTCTAAAGATGTTGTAAGGAACTTGGGATTGAAAACTACACAACATAAGAAACCTTATCCACTAGGTTGGGTTTGTGAAAATAATGAATTGCAAGTAACAAGGCAATGCATTTTGAGATTCGCAATCACAAGTAAGTTCATTGATCAAGTATAGTTTGATGTGGTTCCACTATATATTTGTGGGATATTGTTGGGTAGACCTTATTTATATGATTACAAGGCTATTTTATATAGGGAATTTCATCATTATGATCTGTTTTAAGATGGCATCCAATATATTGTACATTCTCACAGGATCAAGATTGGTAAATATTTTGAAAACATAGGGCAGTTAAAAAGGGTGATTAATGCAAGATTTTTCTCTTACGTATTTTAATTTAGGTGGCTCTAGACATGAACTTGAGGTAATTAAGGATAATCAAATTTTGCAGGATACACCAATAGTACAACATGAGGAAACAGTAAATGAAAGCATTAGTGATCCAAGTCCACAACATATGGATGGAAATTTGGAGATTTCCTTGGGTGAAAATGTTCCTTTTTGTGAAAGATAGGCATGTTGTTGATTCATTCTCTTTCGTATCTGGATTATTATTTAGCTTGATATTAGTCAGTTTTTTATTGGTTAATGGTTGTAACAGTTGATGTACATGCTTATGGAAGTGATAGAATGATGTATATGTTCAACAATGTTATTGTAGTCTTGATTGTGGCGTTGATCCAAGTGTACAAATGGACATGTGATATAGGAAAAGTTGGGAGGTGATGCCCTCACTTAAATTATGAATAAAACTAACTTTTGGAGGTCCAAAAGCTCTCCAGTGGGGAGGACTGATCCAAGTGGATACTTGTAAAAAATTGAAGTGTTCCACATGCTCCATATTTCCTCACCATGTTGAAGATCTCGTCAAGAGCTTTTCAACACATTTTGAACAGATCAAATCCAAGTCAATATGTGAAAGTTATGGTTGGTCAAAGTTGAGGGTTGAACATGATGATGTGGTAGGAATGATGACATGGCAAGAATAATGACATGGAAAAAATGATGACATGACTATTTAAAATAGAATTTAAAAGTTGAATTCCCTTATATTTAAATTATTAAACCTTTTAAGTTCTGAAAGCCCACACTATGAGATTTTTAAGGGTATTTATAAAGATTCTTAAAGATTTTTAAGGATCTTAAAAGATTTTTATACGATTTTTAAAGATTTTAAGGGATTTAAATGAGATTTTTAAGGAGCTTAAAATATCAAAAATATTTTCATAAAAGATATTTTAAAATTAAAATCAAACTTAACCTCCAAACTTAAAACAAAATTAATCCTTATGATTTTTATAGCTCGGAATTATGAGTATATGGGAGACAGTTTGGTTTTATTATAGTTGTTAAAACTAATATTAAAACTAATCAACCTCTAAATGGATTTCCTACAAGAAAAGACAAAAATAAATAAACAATATGGAACCTGAATGAAAGAATTTGTTTTTTTAAGGGGGTAATGGTTGAGATTTTTTTTTATCTGTAAAAATAAGGGAAATTTTTTGTAAGGGGGTTATTTTATTAAATATGGTGGTTTAAACTCATATGGGAAAGTTATGTATGTATGGGGATAATTTGTGATCGAATCCAAGTGGTGATTTTTATGAGAGAATTTTGAATTGTGAAGAGAATTTTGTATGGAGAGTCTGAGTGTCTGAATTTGTGCATCAAAGGAGTGTTACTCTACTTCACTTGAAAGAGGAAGACTTTGAAACTCTTGAAGACTCAACATTGTATTCTATTGATGCCTTGTAATTAGTTTGGAGCATAATCAAGGTCGGTCACTCTTTGGAGAGGGACCCAGAGATGTAGCCATATTGGCAAACTCCATTATCAACTTGTGTTTTGTTTTCTCTCTTCTATCTCTCTTATATTATGTTCATCACTTTATTATTGCTTTGATTATTTAAGAATTTTAAATTATGTAATTACATTTTCAAGACCTTCAATTTAATCATTGTGAAAGTTATTATTCACATGCAACAGTCCTAGATCCCAACATCAAATCA